>NNCF01126845.1:503948-520724 GCA_002313205.1 Laupala kohalensis | reverse complement strand
CCCCCCCGTTTCTAAAGCAAAATGGGACACGACTCCTCTGTGTACGAACTATTTCTGACGAAAGATTTTGATCAAGATTGTTTCATTCTGAAAGATATTGACGAACAATCATTATTAATTGAAGAGTATTCCGAGGAATTTTCATGAGTTTTCTTCAATTCTTAGAAGTGCTGAGATATATTACATAAGAGTGGATAAGTATGGTGTGTTCAAGTATATTTTTGTTTATATATAACCTCTACTAGTACCTTGCGAAAAAGAAATTATTGCAATGTAAATAGTTTCATTAATGGCATTGACGTCAAGGTTACCGGAAATCAAGTGATACGTGATACTTTGCATTGGCAACTTGATTGGAATTGCAAATTTTTGTGAACATTTTTTTCCGTTTATTATTAAACGCAATTGGTGGAATCGTTATGTGGAATGGATAAATTCCACTTGGAGTGATGTCAGCAAAATTCAAAATAATATAAATATTCCTAATCATATCAAATTAAATAAAATTGAATACAGGAAATCACCAGTGCGCTAACTAAGTTTTGATTGTATGTATGTGATCGTGATGTACCCATGTTCAACCTTGACTTATTAATGAAAGTGGAGAGGAAAAGGACATCTGGCGTAAGGCACACGTCACCGGTTTCAAACTGAGACCGCTTTCTGATTTAGTACTAAAAGAACATGCTCCCGACGGAACTGATGATAGATCGTACAAGGATATTCTGGAAGGACGTATCGTCCTCTGCTGCTAGAACGCATCTTGAATGTCTTATTCTGGTTTCCGCGTCATTCAGATAGGATCGTCAGTACTACGACGTAGAAGCCCAGAAAACTGTAAGCTAACACAAAGAAAAGTAAAAATTTCCAATCACATCTTTTTTTTTTGCGAATTTTGAAAATTTTGATGATACCCTTTTAGCTCGTGAAACATGTATTAAATATTACTTATATTGAATACAGGAATGTTATAATAAATATTTACCTAAATATAACGCATAAATCCACATAATTTGTGACCGTGGTAGGTCCCACCAAATACTGCTGACGAACTGCTGATGTCCAACCGGCGAGGATTCTGGAGTCTGGAGTTAAGGCTCTGGACCAGGAGAACTGTGCCTTGTACGTTGTATTATTAAGGTGGGAAACTTGTAAAGTTTAAGAAATAATTTGAATAAATTTGCATTTCATTGAATGACGTAATATTAATCATAGGACTATACGAGACATCTTCTGAACATACACGTTGTTCTAAGGTTTTTATTTAAAAAATGTTACAGTACAAAAAATGGAGGAGGTTTGGGTGTGTGGAAATTGCACTTCCCTGTGAAAAGCGATGTTGGTACACACTGTGGCGTATCTACGGGGGAGGGCTAAGCGAGCTACAGCCGCCACCCATTGGACTTGAACTCTTGAGAGATAAAATTGAAGTTGATAAATGACATTACAGTTGAATTCTTTGTAAAAGTGTTACAAGATTAATATTTGTTATCAGTTATAATTGTTCATAATACCAGATTAATAAAATGAGCAATACAATGTTAATAACTTTAATAAATAATTATTATTGATATTCTTAATACCAGATTGTTAATAGTTATGATTTATGTGAATCATTTTATTTAAAGGTAATATTTACAAAATGTATTGTAAAACCATAATTTTTAAACAAAAATGTTTCCCGGTTAAACCCCCTCACACCCCGATTATAGTCTAGATCCGCCTATGGGTACCCATATCCTCAGCCCTACATTTTCACTTAGCTACGATATCTAAGCGGAATGCTTCAGCAAATCTGAGTGCATTTGAATTCTCTGTCCTCTGGTGTCCTTCCCAGGACGTAACGTATGCGCTGCGATTGCCGCCGACTCCATTCGCATTCGAGTTTTCCTCGTCATGTGGACTGTCGCACTCATACCAGAAAACACGAGCGTTTTGCAGATGATGTGATAGTGTATACGAGAGGACAGGAGCGGAAGTGTAGACGCGTGGGTATTTTCGTTTTAAATTCAATAGAAATTCTTGCCCACGTGATTGGAAATGGATATGATTTCTTGAGTTTAGGTCACTATAAATACGTCATTCATCAGCTCGCCATCGTTTCTTTTATTATCTTCATCAGGNACATACATACACACACACACACACACACAGCGGCGGATCTAGACCGTAATCAAGGGGGGAGGGGGCTAACCGGGGAGCATTTTTGTTTAAAAATTATGGTTTTACAACACATATTTTATAAATATTACTATTAAATAAAGTGCATGAAATAAATAATTAACCATCAACAATCTGGTAGTCTTAATAACAATAATTTATTAAATGTATTAATAAGGTATTATTAATTTTATAACATTAATCTGGTATTATTTATAACAATAAAATTATATTATTAATAACAATAACAATTCTAACTAATAACAATTATTAATCTGGTAACACTTTTATGCCATTTATCAACTTCAATTTTATCTGTTAAGAGATCACATCCAACTACACACTCACCTATTGAGGTTTTTAATATAACATCAAGAAAACTACGAAAAAAAAAAATTAAATAAAAATCCTATCAAATATTAACACCAGAGATACACAAGAGTGGAAATCCGCATATGTTCACGTTACATACGTCATTTTTTTCTTATCATTTTTTTTCTATTTCTTATGTAAAAGGGAAGTGGGGAGGGGTGTAGAGCAGAACTCCTAGGCATGATTCCTATATTTCTACTCTTACAGGGCTATTTTTATTGGTCTTCTTTTGTTCTTTGGGAGGACAATTTTTGGTTATTGGGGACTTCCTTCGGGTCAAGAGGTAAAATTGGTACTAATAACATTACTGCTTCGTTTATAAAACATTGCGTAAGAATAAAACTAAAATAAAGTAATAATAATAAAAAACAAAATTCTCAGTGGTAAAATGTTACTGTCTAATTAGAACAAAAATAAAAACGGTTTAAAGCTTAAATAATTGAAAGTTCATAAAACATATAATGGCAATAGATAATTAAAATTACTAAAGCAGTCATTACTGTGTCAAAATAAATAAAAATATACTTGTCTTTGCTTAATGTAATTCTGTACAACACATGAATTAACACATTATTATTATTTTAAATATATTCTTTTTATTTTAATCACAAATTCATGTGTTACATACGTCTCTGGAATCATAAATAAACCTGAGAGACACGTAGCACAAGCTTATATTATAATTCTCGTGTAGCTCTTATGTTATTCTTTAAAAGTTTTTTAGTTAGTTTTTAATTGTATTGGTGTATGTCTGTCTCTTGTAAATAATTCACCATGCTTAAAACCCCCCTGATGAAATCTTAATAAAAGTCGAAATGATCTGGTCTTTGATGAATTTATGACAAATTCACGAAATCATATCAATTTTCCTTTAGATTATTATTATCTCTCAGGTTGGTACGCAATACAATTAAAATGAAAAACACACGAGTCTCGAAAGTCTACCTCAACATATCAACACAATCGGGATGATGTGAAGTCATTAGAATTTTTTCGGTCATGTCGCTTCATTTTTTAATTTCCAATAAATTTTTGACGGCTTTCATTGAGTTAATGTGCACTTCCTTTTGTGTTTGTAGGACGGTCCCAAAAAAACACATATAAATGTACACTATGAAGTCATATCTCATGGGAGACGAGGTTATGAAAGGTGAGACCACGTCGAGAACATAAGCTTATTTACTGGAATGGTTGAGATCGCATCTACTCTTATCACTGTAAATATTCTCTACCCCTTCACAGTAATAAAGCTACAGGAAAATAACCCAATAAATTCGTTGTATGATAATCACCAATCTACATTGATTACCTATTTTATTGTTAGGTTCATTGGTGTGCTTTTTTTTTTGTAAATTTTTTTTATTAATCGTCGTTAAACGAATTGTTAATTCAGTATTTTGAGGGATTAATTCTATAGATGATTAACATTGAACTATGTTTAATACAGCGTTTCAAATACATGAATTTACCAGAAAACGTAAGAGCTCACTAAGAATACAGGTCGATATATTCGTTAAGGTTCTACTCAACGGCTCGTTGCATGATGATGATTCTCATAATATTAATTTAAAATTATGGATTTAAAAATAATAATGATTTAAAAAATACATCACTAAAGCGAAATACAAAAAACAATCAATTTTGATGGTGTTATTTAAAAAAAAAAACCTTAGAGTTCCGACGTCTAATTCACTCAAAAGGTTAAGTAAAAAGCATGTATTAAGGAAAACTAATGTACTCACGAGACCAGTAACACGAATTAACTACATTCCCATTATATATCGATGGAGATCAAAAGAGGAGTTGAACGAAAATTATAAAATTCTCGCGAGCGAAGCTGCGAGTTATCGGAGTTAAAAATAAAACATTATTTAAAGTAGAGAAATCATCTTCAACATAAATATATTTCCGTCCCTTGAAATAACACGCTCCGTTTAACGAGGATGACAATTTCCATGTGTCACATCACTTCCAGGTAGAATCTATTGTTGATCTCCAGCAACTTTTCAAACAGCCGCTGCAAGTTGCAAGTGCCGTTGAAGATAAGACACTCAAACTACGTTTAAAGTAAAGGAAACGTTAGCAATCAACTAGCTCATCAGACGATGTCTCACATCAGAGGCGAAACGTATGTAAGTTTTAGGTATTAATATTCCAATTTTTTTTCTTCAAAATTGTGACTTGCGTATTTTATGTTGTTGACTTGCGTCAAAATTAAACTCAGGTCATTTTCCTTTACTATTTATTTTCAGATGGACAGAAATCATTAATAATTAGAACTTTTCATTTGCTAGCGGTTGGCAACACTAGCGACACCACTGTAAGCAGTCCTTCTCGCTTTTTTTCAAAAAGAGGATGAACCCCAATATTGCGTAGTTCATGCGTTTGAATGTTAAAAAAAAAATCTTCTTTGCAGTGTAATTCTGGAAATATTATTTCTGACTAGTATTTAAGCTGTCCGAGAGATGCATGCTGGGAAATCACCGACCGAACGTGTTGTGAGCAATGCTATCCTAGAATCTAGTCATTCTTGTGTTCTTTCAACACAAACACGATCTCTGTCACACGGAAAATATTTGACAGAGATCGTGTTATATTTAACAGTGAACGAAGTAGTTTGCGTTTTATAAAACATTCACTCGAGATACATTATTTTCCAATAGATTTGCACCTACCTACACCGTTTGCCTGAAATAGTATTGCATACGAGGAATATATTTGGAATCAGCTCGAACGCAGAAGGATATTTGCTTGGATAAATACACCTTTATTTATTTCATGAAGTGTAAAACAACATGTTGGAGATCGTTTATGGACTTTAAACAGAAAATAAATAGAGGTGGAACTAGATTTAAATTGCGATGTATCGGGACTCGAACCCGGGATTCCTGCTTGGCCGCAGGTGCGCAACGATGTGTATACAAGCTTATACAATGTATACAAAGATGTGTATACAAACGATGTAAATGTTGTGTACTTGCTTGTGTCGATTCGGTGGTGCGGTGATAGTGACCTGCCGTCAAAGCACGAAATCTCGGGTTCGAGTACTGATCCGTTGAAGTTTTTATCTCACCGTATACTATGCAAATTTTCTTCCCCAAGTAGGTACTCCGAAATTTTGAGTCAAAAGACGGAACTAATGTTTCCGAATATCAAACAAAATTTCATTCATTTTTCTCCTTTTCCTTCTTGATTCCTATCACTAGACGAACGTTTCGCACGGAAGACGAGTTCATCGCTTAGAGATGCGTTGATGGCAACGGTGACTGTGCCACGGAGATAGCAATCGACAGCGGAGCACCCACCACTCAGCGAGACTTGGAAGAGTCGATTAGCGCTCACAAGGATCGACAGCGGTTCACAATCGCTTGAGAGCTCGACCTCCCAAATGCACGACCTTTCCTCATGTACTTATCATCGCCCACGCAAAACCACCCACCCAATCGCTCTCTCAGTGCACTTAACCGCTGTCAGTGGAGGTGAGACTCGAATGCTCATCCATGGCTGCGCGGTTAAACCACATCGGATCTTAAATCAGAACTGCAGGTATAAGACACATCAGATTTTTGGATGAAATAAACTTTTGCTTCCTCATATATATTTATATACATATCAGAGGAAGCTGGATCCTGAAACGGTTCCGTGAAATTTGTGAGTGATTTTTACGTATTTTTCTTTATGTTTCTCATTAACTTTAAAACCTTTCAGTACAGAATAAAAAACGTTAGATAAAGCAATTTCGTTTTCCGTCTTCATCAGCCAAGTTACATTTTCTTCGTGATTGATGACAGCGGAAGCCGAAACTGTTTTGTGTAATATATGATGACTTCCATGTGTTTCTTTCTCTATTTTTTTAATTCTGTTAATGCAATTAAATACTGCAAGACAATATTGTCTCTTAATTTCAGGAATGTTCAATTTTGTCTTAAATTAAATTACAAAAATTCGTATCCAATTTTTAAAAGATTTCGTCGTATTCTCAATTGATAATATAATGAGGTTTTTAGTGACTCTGTCGGAAGTCAAGGCGGTCTAAGTTACCATGACTAACATAAATGAAATGATTATAGGATGAAAATGTGTAAAATTTAATATCGGTATTATATCCATGAAGTCTCTACCTGTGAACAATTTCCTGCTAACATATTCCGGTGATTAGTTTCATAAAACGCTAATAACGACGGAAATCCTCTTTGAATTCTATTTCGACATTGTTATTTCTATCACTGTCTTGGGAATTCAAATTGAGGGGGCCAAAATTATGGTCAACAAGAAGTACCGGGGGAGGGGGTGCTTGAGATAAAATTTAAACTGTTGTTATTATCCATATTAGGCATCGCTCCAGCATATGCTACACACTGCTGAACGATTCTACACGCATTGCTGTTGCGCTGAACAGATCTACTTATGAATTATATCATAGATATTTCACCGGAATAATATTTTCAATAAAAAAATCAAATTAAAGGGAATGTTTCGATATTAAAGTTTAAATATTTCTAATAAATCCTAGTTTTAGGTAGCTAAAATAAAATAGTGATAAATTTTTCTCCCCAAAAAGGGGGAACTACAGCTCCCCTCCCTTCCACCCACTGATTCTCCCGTAATCACCCTCTCTACAGCAACGACGAGGTAGAAAAGACGAAAGGTATTGTCACAACAAAACGTAAACTACCCAATAACGTACTACGTATTAATTGCTAATTTATTATCAACAAAAAATTATCATCATTGTATAATTATTAAAAAGTATTATTAATTATTAATCAGGTCTAACTACAAAAACCACGTGTTTTTAATAATTATACAGTATTAATAAACTTTTCTTGTTGGTAATAAATTAGCTAATATATAAATAATTTTCAACTCATAATTATTAAATTTTATTCATCTTTCATCGTTGGTTTTCCTAGCTCGACGTCAAACTACAAAAGCCATGTCTTTTTAATAATTATACAATGATAGTATTTTATTGTTGGTAATAAATTAGCAATTAATATGTAGTAAATTGTGGAGTATTTTTCGTTTTGTTGAGACAGTCTAACTTCTCGTTGCTCCTCACTGTCCCAAGTAAGTCAATCTCAGCTGAGCATGCTGTAAAAAGCCAATAGAGGCGGATTAAACCAACTCTTTTGATCTTTTCATGGCCACCCCAAGAAAGTTAGTATTCCCAAGTGATGATGCATAAACACCGAGGTGTATGCAGCTGCACACCACCCATCCATTGGCTTTCCCTTCCGGTTCCATATCCCCTTCAGAACGTCTTACGCTCCGTGCCGAGTCCCGTTAAGAAGGAATTATCTTTCCATTCGTCTTGTGTCGCACCTTTGGAGGCCAAGGGACTTGGAGACATTCCATTGATAAGGATTTCTGTCGACGCGTTTTCTCCTCTGCAGAGACATGGATTCCGGCACGTCGAACACGGGATGTGTCTAAAACTAGCTTCGAGGTCATTGAACGGAATTCGTGTGACGCACGAGCCCTATTCTAACCCTCCGTCTCACGATTCGCAATCAGGACTTAATATTTACTAACTGTGGAACAAAATATTTTGTAATGACTGTACACAGTGGTGGATCTAGACCGTAACCAAGGGTCTAACTGAGGAGAATTTTTGTTTCAGAATTATGGTTTTACAACACAAACTTTATAAATATTGCCAGTATTTATTTGAATAAATAATTAACAATATGGTATTATTAATAACAATTAATTATTAAAATTATTAATATGGTATTATTAATTTCATTAATCTGATATTATTTTTATAAATCTGGAAGTGTAAATAATCTGTATTGTATATTAATCTGTAATAACAATAATATTATTAATAACATTATTAATAATAATAACTAATGACAATTATGAATCTTGTAACGCTTTNCCGCCACTGACTATGCATAAAAACATGTATACAATATTTTTTCTGTATTTCTTTCTAATTACATTGCTCAGCGAACTTACGCTCTACAGGTGCATGGTTCTCTTCTAAAGTCAGTATAGCATCTTACAATTAATATTTGCAGTTGCTGGCGCGCTACATAATTAGAATATATGGGGGAAGAGATCATTGATACCTGGAATTAAATTTGAGGGGTTCAATCACATATAGAGTCTTCAGGAAATCTTAGAAAGAATTTGTAGAGGTGTAATCTGCGCTCAATTGTGAGTAGAGAAGGTGAATTTTTTCCAAAATCAAAATGATATGCTGCGGCACTTGATGGACATTGAAGAAAAGTTGTTAGATAACTTGACTATTTGATTGAGTAAATAGCTATATGTAGTTCTCCGGGGATTTGTGTAAAACAATGGAGCTTTTATCACTTTTCTCAAGAACTTTGAAATGTTTGTATTTTTTATGGATGACGTAGTTGCTTGGTCTCATATTGGACATGCACGTAGGAGAGGTGGTCTAATGATTGATGTGTCTAGAAGGGTAGAGCATTACATAGGGAGAAGATTATTTTCATTGAAGAATGGTCGCTGTTGGTTTACTTCTTGGTATGAGTTCTAATACAGATGTTTGATTTCAGACGGGGAGAAGTGCTTCTGGACACAACCCCCACTCTAAAATGAGTGAAATTGTTTTTCTGATATGTTGCATAGAAAATAAATTATATTCATGTAAGATTAATTGCATTGGCAGTAAATATTCTCTCGTAGATTCATAAAATGCCTCAATATTGCACCATTTCACACCAAACCTACCACTTACACATATCCCCCACACATCTATGCCCCCACGCCGAAAATAAAACTCTGGAACTGCTATTGCTTCCAGGAATAGCAAATGATGAGTAACGGAATATACGTCTTAAGTTGCTCGACCTAATGCTGTGATTTGTTTCTAGCCAATTAATAATGCTTACCTTTTTTATGACCCTTTCTTTCCATGAATTTAATGTACGAGCTTGTAATAGTTATTTTCTTGAGATGTATATTTATGAAAGTATCAAGTGTATGACTAATGCCATTAGCAAAATAAATAAAATAAAATCATAAACATCGATGTCTTAATCTGTTTAGGAGGTATTAGAGGTGAACGTTTTAAGTGTACAAAAAATAATAATAATAAGCACAGCAGCGCAATATTTCCCGAGTATTTCCCCCTACCGTTCAAAGTAAGAACTATTTTTTCTTCTTTATGAGAAATCAAAACCACATGAAACTTAAGAAAGTATTGTATTTCTTTTTCCAAGGTAAATAGGAAATGATGCGTGCTATTGAAACTTATCTACACGGGTCAATAGGAGGTGGGAGTTGGGTGTTAGGGGCTATTGTTAGTAGGTGGGCCAATTAGCTGGGTTTACCGACAATTTGACCCACGTGGAGGGGTTAGTAGAAGTGATCAGTAATAGTTAGAGTTATTGATACTAGCAGGTAGGTGGTAGAGTGTAGAATAGTTTTGCACAATTTGACTGTGATCCTAGCACCAGTTTTTGCATAAGAGGTGTGTAATTTTGAATCACTCTGTACATTCAACGGAAGCTGGGTAAGCGTATCTTATCCCACATTTCCAAATCGTGGAAGCATTGCAGAGACTCCATCCTGGCTGCAAATATTCTTATACACTAGATAAGCGATATGTGAGTAGGAGCCTCATATCAGTCCCCACGGCTGTTTGGTAGGAAAGTTGTTGTACTTTACCGGTCGCTTCTGAGAAGGTCGCATCTGTTCTTGAATAGATGCACACAATTGAACCGTCGTTCCTTGGTATTGTGGTTGTGTTGCTTCGCGTTGAAAAACATTCCGGGAATATAACCTTCCTCCAGTTATACACGTTTCTTAAAACTGATAACATGCTTTTAATTTATTGGATATCCACTTATTCAATCTCATGCCGCAGAAACGGATGTGCTTCTGAGAAGGGAATGGTGGAAGGAAATACTCTGCGCATAGAGGATGATCTTCCATTGATTTCTTGAAGTATATCTTTAATGCAATTGACTCAAATTATTACCTTCTGATGTCCACATGTTTTAGGAACCTAATGCACATTTTGGCGGCCAGGAATAGAATTTAATTTGAACGAAGTAATTGTAATATTTTGATGATTTATCACTACTTAATAATATTTTTACAATTTTGATTTACTGTATTATAGCTCTAAGTATCCGAACCAATTAGGACCAAACCTGGATTATAAAATAGCCGAATTATGTGATCTCTTCCAAAAATGTTATGTTTCAGGCAAAATGATTGAGAAATATCATATTACTGAGAGAAAAAGTTAAAAATTATCCACAATATATAGCTAAACAAATTAATGATAGGGTCGGTCTATAGTGGTTACGGTTTACTCAGTATAGTTAAAAACATCAACAGTTTTCTGTAGAGTAATTGAAAGCACAATGTTTCTTTTGTCCCATCGATCCGTATAGCTGGATTTTTTTACGTTTTTAAATATAAAAAATCTTTTTAAATTACGCATCATTAGAAACGTAAAAAAGTTAAAATCCAACTTTATAGTATGGATTTATTTAAGATGATTGTAGTTGAGAATTTTTCGTCACAATCAAACTTTCCTTTAAAGTATATAAACAGAAGGCGCTTCTTCATATAACACTCGTTGAATGCGCGGACTACCTGCATCGTCTACCTAGCGCGTACTCTTCGCCTCCGACGCCGGCGCCCCTGGCGACAAACAGACGCAGCTCATCAAACGGCGTTCGTCGCTTGTTTCCGCGAAGAGTAAAGATGAGGCGCGTAGCGTGACTTGAGACGCACGGGGGCGAAGAGAAAGAGACACCGCCGGGGGTTCACAGGACGCGCGAAATGAGGATCTCACTTTGACCCAGAGGAGCAACCTACGGAACGCTCTTTGAGAGACGAGACGAGACGCTTTCACGGGATGCGTGGGAACACACATGAGATATTCGAGGTGAATTCCATTTCAAATCATTTTCGAGATGAAGGACTGCACTTAAATGCGGAGAATTTTCGCTGTTCGGGTGAGCACAGGTGGCGAGACGGCTCTTCAGAGTGCGAACCTGTTGAAATCAATATTGAAAGCGCGGAATCAATACAATGTCCGCTTGCTTCTTTATAAATTTATTGTCAACAAAACAAATGCCACGAGGAGGACAATAACCTAATTTACACTTTGGGGATAAGCAAGGGCATTTCCCATCAACTCCGATAAAGGGCATTTCAGCACACCTTAGATAAGAATAAACAGTTAGCTACGTGTTACAATATAATAGAATACCAACAAATTTGTAATTCATAAAACACAAAAGCAATAGTTCGCAAGTACTTTCCCAGGAGGTGGAGCCAGCGATAATCTTATGAAAACAGGAGCTTCAGAACTACGCAAAACACTACTTTCAGGTTAACGATACAGCATTATTCGATTGACCCCTTATCAACAATCTTATAAGGACGTTGTTCTAGAAACGTCATAGCTACACTTCGCGAAATGCAATGAGGCAGATGAGATAAATCACAGGGTTGCCATTACAAGCGCCTTCAATGCGAAATAATCCCACACCCACCTACAATTCAAAACAACACTGTAAGATTAAGGTTGCCAAACAGGGCGTGAGAAAAAAATGTCTTCACATCATGGTTAGTTGATCCCATGAATGGCAACTAATTCCCCTAATCTCCAGCAAATTTTGTGTTCCAGCACGAATCATAATCAGTCCATTGTCCTCGCACATTTTTGATTTCCGTATATACATAAATTATCTTTTAATTGGGGTTTTAGGGCCCGTCAACATCAAGGTCATTAGAGTCCTTGATTTCCATATTCCTCTGTAATAGATATGGGGCAGATTTTCCGTAGTCCACATTTTAACCCTTGCTTTTAACACTAAGATCCCCCATTAAAAAAAACATAGTTATAAATAGGCGTAGCAGTCAACATGTGTGTGGATCAATCAGGGCAGGTCTATGTATGTGTGTATGTCAGTGTTTAATGTGGGCAACACACATTTTGCCCAAATGTCATATCTTTTGTCTATTTTTATTGGCTGGTTTCTCTTAACTAATCATTGAAAGAAAGCTATCATCAAACTTTAAAAACTCAGAAGTACGCTTAATTGGCTATATATGTTTTGTGAATGGATTCGTTGGCATCAATATCCAACAGATTCGAACCCTTGCGTTCCACTACGAGTTCACAGCTATTAAATCTCGCTGTTCGCAATGAGTAATTTATGTTTATGGTGAACGAATGCTTATTAATACTGTTGTTCATGAACAAGCAAACAAAACAGCTAGAGGGAAATCACGGGTAATTGTATTAGTTAATCAAGTCAATAACTCTGCGCCTAAAGCGAAATATTCACGAAATTATAAAGTTGAGAAGGCATAAAGCTTTTGTTAAAGGGTAGCAGAAATAGGTTAACAAATTCTTTTCCTGACGTCTGCGACAACACCTTCTCCTATCTTCCACGCAATGAAATTAGCGAGAATGTAGAGGCGTCAAAGAAAATTTATGAAAGTAAAGTAATGTACTTATGTTTTTGATTGTGAACCAAATTAGTATAAAGCAGTACAAAATCAGAACAGGGAATAAGCAACAAAAATCATGATCAAGAAATATATAAATAAAAATGTATTACGATTTTTTGCAGCACACATGGCAATAACATTTAATACTGCTCTTCCTAAATAGTTACCTAATTTTTTACACATAGTAAACGAAGTGCATTACCTCTGCGTTCATTATACAGAAATTCACAGGTTCGTTCGTTCTAAAATTTCCCAATGACCTCTTCCGTCCCTCTGTGGTAACCTACTAACCCACCCTTCTTGAAGTCTGCTTTCGAGGTAACGCGCAAGGGCATCTGTTCTATGTACTCCCGTTGACGTCCCTGCCTCAAACACTACACTTTATTTCGACCCATAATTAACAATATAGTGTCTCAAAAGCATTCCTTAAGCCCGCTGTAAACACGATGCATTTTACGTACTGTTTTTAGGCGATACACATCAGACTCGAGGCATATTGTATACAAATTTTCAAGCATGCTTTATTTTTCAGTTCGAATCGTACTAGCGTCATCTCCGCTCAAAGGCATCTCGCGTTTTTCCCTCGAGAAATTCAACTTAAGAAAAACTAGTGGTGCAAAACCATTACACATACATTCTCATATACGTTTCTCAGTCTGGACCAGACAGCGGCATTAAAGCATTCTATTAGGAGAGGGTAGATTTTAACACGTTATTCTGTATTTTGATCGTCTTCATTTTACCCAGTTTAAAAGGTTTATTAAAGAAATATTTTACTAGAATTGATATAAAATAATCTCTAAAATACAAATTCTGTTTTTTTTGTTCCTGGGGGAGATAAGATCAACAATATTTATATTCTATTTGAAAAGTTATATTTATTAATAAATATAAAGATAAATAGGATATTATTAACGCGAGAACAAAGCCAGCAGACCATAAATATTCCTATATAATTTAATTAGAAACTAAAGAGTTATTTTGTTTTGCAATTTAAAAATTATATTAATAAACACTAATCGTATCTATTAATTATTTCGGTTAAATAGGCATATTGTTTGTTTTATTTACTTCCTGTTATTTTGTAACGCTCCTTATCTATATCGTCAAAGAATTCTGTAAGTATTAAAATATATTTTTAATAATAATACTATTTTAACGATTGGAACTGCTGTAAAGCATTGAATTAAAAATACCACAAAAATTAACAAAAAGATTAATCAAACATTACCTCAAAAACAAAAAACACGTAGACAAGTTAATTATTAAAACGATAAAAAATAATATAAAATAACATTCTCACACATCATATAATATACATATAAGTTTAATAAAACACACAGCATGCAGCAATTAACCAGAAAATTCGGCATAAGGAGCAGTGGACACCTGATATGTAAGCATACGCAGCAAAATGATGCAGCGTCACCGGGTGTGAGGTTACGACAAGTGCATAGAGGTGGAAGATTCACGATACCAAGGTAAACATAGAATGCAGACATTCCTCTCTTCTCCTTTTCAAAGTAACATAAAAAATTACACATCTACAAACAAATACTCTTTGGATTCACACCATTGGCAAATTTAGAACTAACTATTTATTAATATCTGTTTATAAATAATGGAAAAGAATTAATTTAAAATTAAACGAAAATAAAACACTTGTTAATAACTGCACTTAACCGAGTATGGGCGAGACCTTTTTGGGGGCTGCGGTAGGAGAAAGGATGACTGTGAGCAAAAATATGTTTCTGAGGAAGGGTCTACTTGAGCCAGCGCTATGACGTGACTCAAAGTTTATGGCAAGGAGCTGCGAGTATTTTCGTAATAGTTTTTTGTAGCAATTCTGGAAAAAGATAGAGACAGTCTGGAAATAAGATGATGATAGAAAGCGGTCAAGAGTATTGAAATATAAGTAATTGATAGGTGGTGACAAGTTAAAAGAAGTTCGAAGGGACTGCGTTTGTAAACGAAAGGAACAGAAAGATGGTCGTAGTACCATTTGCTAGAAGGAGATTTCCATTAGAAGATTTGTAGATAGACATGGGTTTTTCATTGTGAGAAGGGACGTAGTAGAACGAAGGGTGTTCATCGTGCCAGGTAACACGAGTTCATACAATACAAGACGAGAGATACCGAAGAGAGGAAAGACTTAGGGAAGGAAGGAGAAGGGGCGGAGGTTCATCGCCGGGTCATGTGGCAAGTGTGTAAACAATAAATGACGAGTGGCATTGGCCAGAATAATGGAGTGGAGAACGTCTGCGCAAAAACTTTGGGGTTTGAAATGGAAAGATGTGTGAGTTAGATTTGATAGACGCGTTAAAAATAAAGTGTTATTGTTAGAGTGCAAGGGTATGGAATTTCCGTGTCAAAATTAAATAATGCCTTATGAAAAGAAGAGGGTTGTGGATCTATGAAATATTAAGGACGTGTCCGGTATGGAAAAATACCAGGGTTCGGGGCAGAGTAGTGTTATTATTAACACACATCGCTATTCGTGAGAATTGAAAATACGTCCTTACAAGTAAAGCTTATCAGAGGCAAGTTACGTAAAAAGAAAGTTGATAAGTCATTGGCTAGAGAGAACAACATACGACATAGGAGGAGGAGTTTATCTTTGCAATTTTTGGGCCATTAAGAAGGGATACGGCTATTTCAGACGAGGAGCAGCGACGCTCCACACTCAGAGATATATCATAATCTTGATACCATCATCCTATTCGAAGAATATTACATCAGACAATATCCGTTCTGATCATGATAATATCAGAGACTAAGTATTATTCTGCTTGTCTCTTTATTATTATATGTGCCTGATTATATTAGCCAGTGCCGTTAAACGATACAAGATAAAATTCTGCTGATCGTTCTATTTAACATTATTTTTATTTTAGTAAACAGAACCAGTTTGATCATTATGAGTATTCTGCGAGCAGGCGTGCAACGAACTATTTAAACTTGAGTTCAATGCAATCTTTCGGAATTTAATTTGTTCGGCGCGAGCATCATATACCGCGCTTAAAAGTATTCGTTAGGTGAGTGATGAAGTATTTTGCTTAGCGGTCAATGGCACTGAAGAGTACGAGAGCCATTAAGCTGTAACGTATTCGCCTAGTTGTGCTGGATAACGGTATTGGTGACGTCTCTAATTCGCCGCTGAGGTCGACTAGGCGGCTGTAGCAGCGAGCGTAAGAGAGACAGTCACTGGTGGCTGTTTTTGAATGGACGTGAGAGGCGCAAGGCAACGGCGGCTCAATGAACGTGCGTAATCCACGGCGTTTTGTAGTTGGAGGTCAAGCTGTCAATAACAAGGTAACTGCAGGAAGTACCGAGTACGGTACATTGCTTGCGCCAGTAATAATATCAGTGAATCATGTTGAAGTGCGCGTGATATTGCCAAAGACTTTTGTGGCGCAGATGATTTTTATTATTGTTCATGTTAAAATACAAAGGCTGCAATCCAAAGTATGCCAATAACCTAAAAGACTCCAAAAGATTGTCACTAATTTGAACAGTCTCTGAACTGGTTTTGTTTCCCTGAAGTGATCAAGAGTGCAGATGTATTGTGTATTCTTAAGCAGCTATTAAGATTGTGTATTTTGGGGGATATTTTGAAATGGGAGTGTATAAGTGTTGTATTTTGAAGGGAGTGTTCTAAGGGTAACATGAAGTGTGATTTACATTTCAATAAATAATTCAACCAAATTTATAAGTGTTGTGTTTCCTTTACGAAGGGTTTATGTATATTTCACAAAAACAAAATGGGCCGAACCCCGACCTTTCTTT
>NNCF01126845.1:468544-502847 GCA_002313205.1 Laupala kohalensis | reverse complement strand
TTCCACTCAGATTCAAATATTTCATTCCATGTACTTCGAGCTGTTTCATGGATTATTTCCGACTTCGGAATAGTCGAGTGTTTGTTCCGAGATAATAAGACATTTTATATTTGTGGAGCGTCATTTGGACTTGGGAATGATGGCTCAAGTAGCGCACGTTACGAACAATACTTGGTGAACGTGGGTTCGAGAACGAGCTTTGGAGATGTTGATTGGAACATGACGGCGTCGTTTGATCTTCCAAAACGGATGGGCGCTTTAGCAGTAGGAAACGAGTGAGGAGGCGACGTGTCCGTGAGTTACCAGCTCCATTCTGAGGCCGTGATCACCCATCTTTGCAACAAAGGTAATGAACAAAAGCTGGTTGCATGAAGTAACCAAATTTCGCAGCGAAGAAGATTAGCGTGTGCGTCGAACATGAATTCATTGCGGCCTTCCTCAGAACTCTAAAGACATTAGCTTAAATTATAAGGGCCAATTTAAGAAGTGAACTTTTAAATGTGTAATCATTTTATAAATACAATTAATATTTGCCTTCAGCATTTTATTTGATGACAAGATATAGTATGTTAGAACTCATTGTCAATATTTTCTGTGTTTGTGCCTTTTTGGGGGAATGTTAATGAGGAAGAAGAAAGAAGAAAGCATGGTAGTTTTAGATATCGTGTATTACTAATGAATAAACAATTTAGTCATTTTATTTTCAAATTTCGATTTCCTTGTGGAACTCTGTGTGTGTTTTTCACCTTTTAAATAATACGAATCCCACACTCATTTCTATGAGAACCCTGAAGTTTTATGTATATATTTTTGAGGTCCCTTATTACCTTAGGAATTCCTCAAATACTTGTCCCACTTTTCAGGACAATTTGCCGCCCAACTTTTAAGACAAGCATCATTTAAACACATGGTCTTCATCGCGAAGCTTGTTTAATTAAACGCATCACAATTGGTTCCAAACCGGGGCTTGTTTGTTTTAATTAATTAACTCATTACAAATACCGTTAATTGCTAATTAGTTGGTTAATTAATCCAATTCATCACAATATACATATATAAGTAAAATAAATATTCTGAATATTATTTTACTCTACCTCTGCTTCATCCATATTAAATAATATTGAAGGTTCTTGAAATAGTAAACAAATGCGTGAATGTAGCAGATATAAATAATTTTACTGCGTCTATACCAAACTTTCAAGTGAAATTCCGCTAATGCGGATGTATTGCATGCTAATTATACTTTACGTACAGAAAATTTAAACAAAATTGTTGGACCAGTTTTTGAAAAATATTCAAAAATGGTACTTTGACTTTCATGTGAAATGCCCTATATATTCAAGTAAAAAGAAAATTGAAATCACGTGCATATGTCAGACGTATATTCTACCGTAAATACGATAATAGAAAACAAAATATTTCTCCAATCGGTCAAGAGTGCTGCGCACAGGTGGACGGACAGGCGGATCGGACGGATGTCCAGCCAAGAACAACTTTTTCGGAATAAGGGGTCTCCAAAGAGGATATTTCCGCAAAAACCTCGTTTTCGGATTTTTTTACGATTACAATACTTTCTACATACTACGTATTTGAGATAGTAAAAATCATGAATGGAAACGCATTATGTTTATTAGTTTATTGTATATTAGTCGCATTAAATTACTTTATTGCCCTCAACGTGGACATACGCAGTTTGTAACAGCTTTCTTGACAATAATTATTTATATATTTATTTATTGTCTGTCCAACTCGCTTGATGTTGGTACAGAGCTTGTACTCAATGTTGCCAACGCTTTTACTTCGCCTTCGTCCATAAGACTAATGGTAAGGGTCCCTCGCGTTCTGTGGACAAGACATTCGAACGTCGGACACCAATTCAATTCACTTGCCCTTGTGGTGCTTTTCTGTACTTCCAGCGTCGAGCGTGTGAAACAAATATTACTTTGTGTCTTTGTTTGTTAACTTGTATTTCTTTACAACATATAGTCACTTTTGTGACTACTATTAATATTTATTTAGATATTATTTAAATTCTTTGTGACCACGCTTTACCAGAAAATTTTCTGGAAGGTGTAGCGGGACGCTTTAACCTCACATTATCAGCCGATGAGAATGACATTATGGACCGATTGCTGCACGCAAGTGAGATTCAGGGATTTGTTTTGTGGAGGTTGGCAGTCGTATTGATAGTTTTAGGCAAAGTATCGTGACTTTGAGTATGGTTATGGAGTCTCTGTTCTCTCGAGTCGGTCGCGAGATACTGTGCGCAATGTGTTTTTTTCTTGTGCGCAGTGTTTCTTGTCAGCTGAAGTTAGTAAAGCAAAGTGAACAATCTGTATGAAATTAACCATTCGTTTATCAATGAAGTCTGTTTACGTATTCAGAGAATGAGAAGCTGAGAAGAGGTTAGTTGTTTGTTGCGCTCCCTGCGGTGTTGAGAGATAACTCATCCACTTTTGTTTTGCAATAATGTGTAAAACGCTTATTTCTGGAGGTCTATTTTCTGCACTAGTCAATGACGTCAAAGCTTGATGTCATCCTCTTCACATCCATTTCTTGTACAGCAATTGGACTTGTCTTTAAAATGGACAATGTGGAGCCGGCTTTAGAAGTGAAGACAAACACTCCATAGAGAGAAAGAGTGGAGAAGATCAATCCCCATCCACGAACTCTCGCGTTTCGAGTGCAAAGTCGACCACGGCGTCTACAATCGACCTCCCAGCGAAGCGGGCGCCTTGGTCTCACGCACGAGAAGAAGTGGAAAAATGAGCCAATAGGAAGCCAAGCAGCTCCCCTTTCAACGCCACACAATAGCGGTAGTTTGTAAGAGTTTTCTAGACACAACATTCGTAATCTTAGTTTATATCATTGGAGTTGGTGCACCCGACCTCCCCCGCAGTCAACACTTCCACTCCCAACCACCCCCATCGAACGATCTTTTTGTCAAGGTCTCGAAGACTTCCCAACCTCAAAGTTGTGCTGGAGAAGGGGTGTTCGTGTAAGGGTAACTTTGGAAACATGTATTGAAGGGGAAGAAAATGCCAACTTGCTCATTCTTAAGGCATTCAACCTCGCAGGCTCAATAGCGAAACGCGCGTCGATTTGTAAACACGAAAGACCCTGTCTGAGAGGGTGGGAGGGAGGGTGAAAAAAAAGAGAGGGTTAGAAGGAGGTAACTCACGTGCTCGGCATAGCGATAGGGTTATAACGAAGGTGTAAACAAGGATACTTCGGATCGCGTTTAATGCAAATTCAATGCAGTTTATTCACCTTGATAGTGTTTTAATGCGATTTCTAACGGGAGGTAATCGATCGAGTGGCCTCGAAGGATTATCTTGAGGCCTGTACTTTTCTTCCATTACTCTTCTTCCCTCGCTTTTCCCTCTATTTCTCACAAGGGTGGTCAACGGTGTGTGAAACTATGATTTAACGTTTTGGCTTTTTTTCGGCAACATGAGTTTGCTGACGACAATATGATGAACATGAACCCATAAAAACGAAGTATTTGGAAATTATAGTGTGAGTGATGGAATGACTATTGATTATTAACTGACATAAATAATTAAAGCCATACATAAAATAGAATATGAAAAAATTAATTAAAAAAACACAATCATCCTAGATTTTTGATTTCTCTCTATTCTTTTCATATTCCACAAATATGAGTAATACATAGTCGTTTGTAATAACCCAACAAGGGAGTGTAATTGGAAAATAAGAATATAATAATAGGACCATATAATCATAAAATTAGACCGGTGTGCAAAACGAAAGGTCCGAAAACAGTCAATACTATTTTGGTTAATTGTAAGCTATAATCGATTATATTATGCGAAACGGGAAGTGGCGGTTGACAGCTTAGGACACTTCCTCAAACCCTGCCAATCCCTCCAGTCCTATTGAGCACACCGCTCGACCATTTCAGGGTTACGCTCTTAGCCATATATTGGACAAAAAATGGAAATGTTACCTTTTCATATAACGTTTTATTACAATGTTAATGTTTTTATTGCTATCTACATATAATTACAAAGAAAATTGATCTAATACTATACAGTTACGACAAAATAAAATGTTAAGATCCGGATCTTTCATCTATTTACGGCTGATCTTATCTTTTTTAATTTTATATTAATTATACTGTATTTGTACTCATTTTATTCGCAGTCTAATGTATAACGTAAATATATTATAATGGCAATAAAACGTTAAGTAAAAAGAGCAAAACTGTCAATTTTTGAGTCCAGTAGGTGACTTCATTTATTTATTTATATGCAGCGTAGTCTCGAAGATACGACAAAGGTCAACACGGAAATGACGAATGAGGGACAGCGGAGAAGACTAGACAAGATGAAAAGTGAGAAGAAGAAAAATTGTCTTTGAATGTCGGAAGACGCAGACACGACTCAAAATAAATTAACGTAATAAATAAATAGTAGGGACTAAGAGCTTAAACTCGGAGAGACCAAGAGATGTGCTTATTAGGGGTGGAGGGACGGGTAGATTTGATAGTGTCCTAAGCTGTCAGACGCCGCTTCATTTGCAAATAGTGTAGTGTACTAACCTCGATTAAATCGCCCATTTCTACTTACGAGCCCTGACGACACGTGTGTACGTCATAAAGACCGAAATAAACCCGGATCTAGGAGATGAAGACGGGAGTAGATTTATCCTACACACGTAACACCAAGGCATCAGAGCCGCTTGCAGCACGCAAGTAATGCACATCATGAGCTTTGCCAATTAAATATTCATTACTATTTTTAATCTCGTATACTTGTACTCTCCGGAATGATCACACAACGTTCTTGCATAAAATCGAAGCTTAATTTTGCAGCGATGAGTCAGGATATACCTATAACTATTTTAGCATTTCTGCAATTTTAACGAAGATTTAATTTAGGAATATTACTTTCTTATGATACTTTTTTATGATTTGCTCAGTGCACGTGTTCATTTAAAAGAGAGATTCTCTCTAACTTTAAGGATAATTACAATCAGTTAGAAGAAACAAAAAAGTGCATAGTCAAGACAGAAAAAAATATATAACATAATACTGCACAAGTGTTAAAGAAAAGATAACCACAAATATGTCATTACTCTCATGAACGGTGGAGCATCAAATATAGGGTAATACACAAGCTCGTTCAGATTTTTATTTAAGTACATCCCAGAAAAAATATATAATATCCGTAAATAAGTCAATGTCAACCTAAAAAACCGTATGAAATTCTTGACAGTTAGTTTACACCCACGTATAAGGAAATATAACATAAAATTGTTCTCAAGGTACTGCGTGTTAAAAAACTGTCCACATCGCACTACTCCCGTTCAAACGATCATCGATGACATTGTATTCTACTAATTACACGGAAAATTGATACGTCCCCTTGTTGATCACTTTTCCCGTTTCCATTACTTGACCCGAGCCAGAGTGCATCCACTACAGACTGTGGCGGATTCAAGGGGAGGCACCTTGGGGCAGTGTCCCCGTTCCCCAAAAATGAGATAAAAACAGTAATGAAAAATTATTTTTTTTACTTCGATCAAAAATCGGTATAAGGAAAGGAGAAAGTGTAACGATAGGTGGGGTGAAAATAAACAAGAAGATTAAAGGATGGGAAGGAAAGTTGACTAGACCGACGCTCAAATGGAGAGTGGCAAAAGAGGGAAGAGCTTTAAACCAATATATGCCTAATACTAAGTTTGCATATGTTTATCGTTCTTGGTTTCTACCTAATAAGTATATCCTCCAATTTATTACCGCTCATGGGAATTTGATAGACGATGATATACGCCCCTGTGGACGTGGATCTGAAACACCAGATCATACAGCATTCGACTGCATTCTGTAGGGACAGGAACGAAGGAAACTCATAAAATGTCTGAAGACAAATGGGTTAAGTGACGACGGGATGTATGGATAGATACAAAAGGAAAATTCGACTTATCTCAAGATTTTTAACAAAAATTGGGACGATAAGAGATGCATTAAAATAAGCTAGAAACCAATAGTAGAAGCGGGTAAAGGAGGAAAGTAAAAGTAGAATAGTTAGGGGAAGGAGAAATTTTTGATAGATATGTTAAGAAAGACTTCTTAAGGCAAACATATGATTTACTTTGAATTTATAGATTTCCTCTCCTAAATGGGCACATGAGTGTAAGGCTGCGATATTTCACTATTTCTAGCATACTCGAATTCCAGATTCCGATACATCTAATAGAAAATAGCCTACATAAAATTTGCAATAGTCGAAAAAGTTTAAATCATAAATATAGAATAATGAACAATTTATAATTGGAATAATGGAACGTTATAATTACAATAAATTAATGATGGAAATGCTTTAGTGGTGTTCTTAACATTGTTGGATTGATTAATGATCCGAAAAATTATTGAATACGATGTATTGAAAGTTGACTCGAAACGTTTTCCATTGAAAACTAAAATTTTCGGTTGTTTCCTGGGGATAATGTTCCTGTGTCCGCTCTTTACGTAAAAATATATTAGGTATCTTATTTTTGATATCGTACATTATATTTCAATCCCATACTTTTGTCCTCGCTACCACTAAATTAGTATAATTTCATACGTGTCATAGTTTCAGATGGATCGCCGAAACGGTTTTAATTCATGTGAATTACCGTTGAAATGATTTTCAGTAAATCTGAAGCAGTGAACAAGTCTGTTAGCAGGAACGTCCAAAGAAAAAAATTGGTAAAAAACTCGAACTATTTCAAAAGCGTAATTTTTAAGGGATATTAATAAAAATGCTATTAAGTTAATGCGTTTTTTCTGTATAGGATTGTCTTAAATTGCAGTTTCAAGAAGTTAATTTTAAGAAATTCCGGTGGAGGGACTCGCAAACCTTAATATTTCTCTTAATGATCACCCCCTGCCCTCTCAAAAAACCAAATCCTGGAGCATGTGCGGGTGATTTACGTCCCTTAGCCCTAACCTGCGTGCACTGAGGCCGTGATCAATTAAATACTTTGGCATACTACGTGCTTCTGGGAATCCCCGGCTAAATAAAGCACTTCCTACGGCTTCTCTATGCAGCTCTTGTAAGCAGACGTAGAGATAGTAAGGATAATGTTAACTCTCTCCTATGCAAAGACAATACATTCAGGGTTTCTTTCAGAATATTTTTCCCAGATACAAAATTTGTTACATGGAGGGGGGGGGGAGTGTTTATCCAATTTAAGTGTCGATTTTACGGTTTCATAACAATTTTTCTTGTTAAAAAAATAAAACTGAAAAAAAAGAGATTATATTAAAAAGTATTTCAACGACTGAAATAAAACTGAAAGAAACAAAACATTCTATTAAAAAGCATTGGACCAGCTGAACTAAATATTTTTAAACTTAATGGTCATATTTTAGTTGTATTTAGCAACTTCATACTAGGATCATGAGACACCAATATTCAACATTTTTCACTACGTATAATTTAAACGAAGCAATCTCTTCCGAGGCTGTTTATTCACGTAAGTTCGAACTAATTCAAAGTAAAGTTATTCAAATATTTGCTCCATAAAACTACAAAATATCATCGGTACTGCAAAAAGACTTGTTAAAATCACCGTATGAAACATCCTATTCGGTATTTAACCGCAGTCGTTCGGATGGATATAACAATTCTTCAATTAGAAAAAAATAATAATTAAAGAAGTTGGTGGTTTAATGATCGCGAAAGAATCGAACTGCTTCTAATCCTCCAATTATTCTCGAGGTTATTATGCTGCATTAAAATGCTCCATTTCGGATTACATTTACAAGAATTCCCAATGAAAGAAGAGTTTTTGGAATCACAATATGATACAGGTTACTATGCCTCTTCTACTAAAGCAAACAACAAAAAACGGGATTTCAACGAACAGGTCATGCCCAATATTTTCCGTTATCAACAAAGAACCAATTAGCCAGTACACGTAATTCACATGTATTTTTAATGAACTTTGCATTTCTAAACGTGCGTTATAAAACACAATAAAATCTATTCATCAAAAAGTAAATGAATATATTATAAAATGACATGAGTAATTCTCGTAATGTGCTGATATAAATATTATAATATAAATAAAAAAATGCATTATATAGATTAAAGTATTTATACATAATAATGAATTATAATTACTTATGTTGTCTACTACCTTTACTACAAAAAGGTTTTGTATGTAAAGTCCATGAAGAGAAAAATATAACCTCCCACGCTGTGCCTGTTTGGAAGATGGTACATTCCAATATATACAGTAACATAGCGAAAAAATACAGACTTCAGAGGTTAAAATAGTTAAAATAGTTAAAATAGATTATTGTAATATCTCTCATATACATAAAAATATATTGTAGTGAATAATTGAAATGATAAAAGCAATATTAACTTCATTGAAGAACCAAAATTGTTTTGTAGTGTTAGCAGCATATAAAAAATTGTTTTCTTTGGAAATTATGTAATTACAATCAATTATACACTTTGTATTAAAATCTTTAATATAGTTAACTATACTTTTACATGTACAAATTATTTGTTATAATATGAATAATAATAATAAATTTATTGTCAAAAAACAGTACAAACTGCGTATGACCACGTGGAGGGGAAAAAAAACTAATTTACTGTCCGGAAGCAAGCAAGGGACCATCCCATCAATTCCGATCAAGGGCCCTAAGGCAGAGGCGGATTCAAAAAATTCAGCAAAAATTCCTAGATAAGATAAAAAGTTAGCAGCGAGTTATAATACTAATAGAATGTCAATATGTTTGTAATTTTAAGCAAAAAATTAAATGTAAGTTATTATCGAACTATAGATTATTCTGAATATAGTGCTTAAAAATCAAAAGAATTGAAATAACACTAAATTCACGATTTATTGTTACAATAGACCCGCCCCTAGACAAAGCCTAGAGAACCTGTATGATAAATCCGCCTCTACCCGAAGGAAAACCGGAGAAAAACCCGGGCCAGGATGGGATATGTTATACTTTTCGTAATTAATTAATTTAAGATGAAATCAAGTATTTTGAAACTCTCAACCTGTACAGTCTCCACGGACAACAAAGACGTTCTTAATTTTGTTTTGAAAGAAAAGGAAGTTTTCTGATTATTTATAACTTGAAACTCTGTATATGATGAAAATTCCTTTCAATCTCTTAATCGGTGTCGGTTTATGTAAGACGTCACATTTTGTTCTCTTTCCGGCTCCATCTCCTTGAGTCATTACTACGAAGTAAGAGAGAAAAACACACTGAACAATTTAAGTCGAAATACATTTTTTTTTATTTACTAAGAAATATTTACTTCAGTTTAATTTTAATATCCGTCAGAGCGAATAGTTTTAAGTACTCCCGAAAAATGTTTCAAAAAATAGTTTAAACCTTTCTCTATACAGTGATGAAGAATTTTAACGCCCCTGCGATTCAAAATTTACAACTGTTTCACTTAAATCGACTATGAAGAAACATTCTTATATGGAGAAACTTTCACAAAATTGTGTTTATTTTTCATATCCTGATACGGTTATCGGCTTCACATAGTGAAAACATAACATGAAAATACCAATACAACGATGTGAAAATTTTCATACCTTGCACAAAATTATTTGTACTCGTCCAACAGTAAATAAATAATTTTTTTGTCAAAAAAGCAGTTACAAACTGCATATGACCACGTGGAGTACAATAAACTAATTTACTCTTCGGAAAGCAAGCGAAGGATCATCCCATCAACTCCTATAAAGAGCCCTAAGGCAGAGGCGGAAACAACGTTTCAACACACGCCTAACAATAAAAATAGTTCAGTACGAGTCATAAAATTAACATAATACCAACAAATTTGTATTTAATAAAACACAAAAGTTATTTCAAAAATACTTATTATTATTATCAAACAATAGGTTACTGAAAAAATATTATTTATAAATTGTTACTATTAAATAACACTTACAAATCATTTTTAATTAATTACAACTTCTTCTATTAATATTTTCAAGTTTCGTAAATAGTTGACAACTTGACTTCAGTCAACGCAGATATAATACCTCAACTGTTGTTTCGGCATTATTTTATAAATGTCCTCGGGGTTAGTTGTTGCCGCAGCCTCACTAACAGCCATCATTCCTTAGACGAAGTAGCCTACATCCATTTCCCTGGCATGTCTAGATAAACGATACGCGAGGAATTTCGTTATCCGATCTCCACGCGCTCCGGCCCTGGGAAAGGGAAACTGAGGCTCGTTATAGGTTTTCAGTAATTGGTGAGCTTATTTACTGCACAGAAAAATAAATTGCTCTGGATTGTATTAGCGTTTCTCAGGTAATGAAGAAAATTCGAGAAATATTGCAGAATATATGGTACTAGACCAGTGGCGTATGGCTAAATTTTTTATTAATTTTATTTGTTTGTGGGTTGTATGTATGTATGTGTGTTAGGTTTCATCTGGTCTCTAGGAAAATCTATCCATCTTAGTTGAAATAAACAGTAAATTAACTTCAAAATTTAATTTCAACTTCCCACCTACTCTTCTTTCCTTCATCTAACGGTCAGTCAACGTAATCCGAAAAGAGAAGACTAGATTCCGTCAAATTTGTGAGTGATTTTTGTGTTTTTCTTTCTATTTCTCATTAACTTTAAAACTAATATCGAATACGTACATTGCATTCATTTTACACCAAACTTTCCAAGTTTCCTGAGATCCCACAAAGAATTCAGCCACTCCCAAAATAAAAAGCTGGATACGTCACTGTGCTAGACTGAAGAGCTCTTTAAAAAGAAGGGGAAAATGAATTTTTGAACATATCTGAAATACAGCCTTTGGTAAATATTTCTATCCTCAGTTAGTATCCGATTCTTTCAGAACTAAATCCATCGTTGTGTCTCTGAACTGAGCTCTTGAAATAAAGTTGTTTATTTGCTACCATTGAAGGGCTCGGGTTTTCAAATTGTAGACAAACGATGTTTTCTACGTCTGTTCACTAACACGTGTCGTACAATGACATTCTAATTATTGAATTACACGTGTAATTTGTTCATGAATTATATAAATAAAATTTATACGAAAATAAAATTCGTAGAATGAGTTTTACTCGCTCCCTTGTAGACGAGGCACCTGTGTTGCCAAAATGAATGGAACGAGCGGGTTGCCTACTCTAACTTTCTCAAGGTACAGTGCCCAATATTTTGTGACTTGGCGAACTGATTTATCGTCCCAAAACCTGTATTGTCTTGATGAATTTCTTTATTCATAACAGTTAGACATTACGAGATAAAGTTTACCAACAAAAACTGTTGATTCATCTTTTCACTCATGCTATTTTAATCCTCTCTTTGCATTCTTTATATTGAGAAATTAATCCGTATAACCATGTGAACTATTTTTATGCTAACAAATCACAGTAACTACTTTGAAATCTACTTCAGTTACCTTTAACTCTGCATTTACTCCGTGGTGAACGAGGTAGACATTGTGGAAAGGAAGGAACTTACCTGAAAATCAAAATAATCAATGTTACAAGTTTGAAAACAAAATAATCAGTTTTAAATAAAATAAACATTGGTATTTCAAATCTAAGTTTAAATTATTTGAACAAATTCACTCAGGAGACCAAATCTTCGAGAAACACACAACAGCAATTCTTTGGAAGAAGATTTCAAATGGTCTCATCTCGAGTAGGATCACTTATTACGGTTCTTTTTATTTTCTCATATACATAGTATATAGAAAGTTTTGTAGACGTAAAAAAGTTCGAGAGCGAGATTTATTTTAATAATATTTAGCAGTGTATATGGACCAAGCAGACGTAGAATACACTTTTCGTAAACTTAAATGAAAGAAATTACAATGATAAAATACATAGGAGGACAGCAAACGCACTGCAGATAGGAAAATACATCAGTTTCTGTTTACAACGATATTACATTTATATAATATTTTTACGATATTTTGTGTCACTCTATGCTACAGATGGGGAAACGGATATGAGAAAGTATGTGCAATGCTTTTGCACACTAGTTTTTATTAGAAAACATGTATATTATGGATTTCAAAGAATAGGCAACTTTCAATTATTTAGATTACCAATATGAAGGTCTCCTTAAATAAAGTGAAAATATTAGTACAAAACCTTTAATTTACTGTATATATTTTATTCTGTTTCAATACGAGGAGATAACTTTCCTCCTTACGAATGGATATAGAAAAATTAACAGCAACAAAGAAGGTATTCAGTCATTAAATTACTGAATTAATGTATATAATTTTCAATCACGCAATACATGATTGTACAGTAGTACGGCGCTGACCATTCAATCTTGACCCTTCGTTCAAATTCTGTTGTAGAAATTTTCCTTTATGACTCAGTTTCGTCAAAATAATTTGCCTCGCGTTACATTGTCACTGTTTTTCACATAGTTTTACCATAAAATTAAAACCACAAGACAATTTCGTCTTAACAGCACATCGTGGTCATCTGAGCAAATTGGTTCCGCCACCGAGATGTCATCTATCCCACGTACGACTGGAAAGTAAAATAACGTATCGGTAATGACTCGAAGTGGGACGTACAAGAATCAGTTCTCGAACGAGAATCCAGGCACGAACAATACAGCAATACGGCGCGCCGTCTGCGACCGCCATCTCAAGTGGAAACCAACCAATCGGAAGAGAGTAAGACAAGAGACAGACGGAGACAAAAGACGATCTGCGGCGAAGCTTTGACGCGAAGCACGTCTCAAACCACGAGAGACGAAGAAGATAGCGAAGAAACAGCTGCGTCACTTTAGACGATGTAGCAGTTCAGGTTCAACGGAAGATCGATGCGATACACAATGTCGGGGCAAAGGAAAACCTTTTAATTCTTTAAATTTCAGTTGGACATGGAGTGTTAAAATCGTTGATCGATGTGTGAGGGTACGATTGTGTTGGAGCGACGATCAGCGCTACGAAAGAGAAGACGTTTATATTGTAATAAGAGGAGGTTTATGTTGGCACTGCGACCAGCGCTACGACCGACGATAAAAGCAACGAAAACGCTTTGGTACGTTTTCCGCGCTCTTATCGAAGCTAGGGTCGCCACTGTTGTTACGACTACGAGATTGTATTACATTGTTCTGCGGTAGATTTTGAGCAAATTGATAAAAGTTGCGTGCACCGAAGAGTCAGGATGTGAGGCAAAAAGGATTAAAAGCACGACAGACGATTTGACTTTGGAAATTAATTCAACAAGTAAATTTAGTGAGGTTACGTCGAACGATCAGCTGAACGCAGGCTGAGAGGCTTTGAGCATCCGCGCATCTCCTTTCGCCGCTCCGACATAAAAGAGAGTCGTGCGGGTTCGCGCAGCTCGTCTCTCCGTTTCACTCTTCTCTTTGTTCGTTTCGCTCATCGTCGCTTCATCGTAACAGTTCCCTAACGTAAACACAAACTATCCCGAGAAAAATTTATTGGTACGTCTCTCTAAGATTAGAAGCAATGTTTGGATGAAGTCTCAGTGTTAAACATATTTACAATTATAGCCAGGAAAATATTGGAAGGTGGCTGTCTACCTCCCTCATCGTATCACCATTTCCTCGTTCTGAGACGTCTTCAAACAGAGATGATCCCTTTCACCAAACAACTATCATTTTCGAACTATCGCTGCCGATTTATTTTAAATGATAATTACACTGCTGTGGTCAACATCGATATAGAATGCTTGAAAATGGTTCGGTATCATTCTTCGTAAAATTATTTACAGAATCCAAAGTAAAATGAATTCTTAGTCTTTCTGCAAATTAATAATTTGTAAGAAGAATTATTTCAGTCGCCAAGGAATGTTGCGGTGAGGGATACGTGATGTGGCAGGGAGCTTCTCGGGGTCAAGACGTCTCAGAACGAACAAGTCGGAGCAGTGAGAAAGATAGACAGCCCCCTTCCGACATTTCACAGACTGTAGAGATTTATTTGAGCAGAATATCATGAAAAAAAAGAGACATGAATATGAATAACATTGGGTCTGGGTAAATGGGGAAAATATACCCAGGAAAATGATAAGCTATTAAAGTATTGAGCAATTTTTGTCAGAATGTACCAGGTGGTAAGTGCTTGTAAACAGCTCAGTAACTAGTTGCGTTTCTATGTTAGTCCATATGTGTATTTTTTGTGTCAGCCCAACTGAGTTTGGTCGAAATGAGGTTTTATATTAGTTCATACGATTGTCTATTTTAAGTATTCTACGCTTATGTTCATTTCAATCAAAATTAAATATGTTGCGTATTTCTTTACTACACACAGAGTTTAATTTCTACTTACGATTTGGGGCTGTGTGACTATACGAATGTCATGTTCATACAGATAAAAATACACCGCTCTGTGATTCTACTCCCACTATATAATGTTTTAAACTCATTTTTGTCAACATAGCTGACAATATTCCCAAATGTCATGGGAATTCTTCCCATTAAAACTGCAATTTTTTCAACAAGATTTTTCCTCCAAACTTTGCCCGTATTTTTTCGTATAGATTTCGAATTCATTTCTCTCGTGTATAATTTGTCTATGAAACCGGAGTTCATGGGTAATTGACGGTTCCGTCAGGAAAAAAAAAATTCAGGGACCAATATCAAACGAAAGGGTGGGACGCAGTCCGAATTATCTGAAAAGGGGTATTTCCGAGTTAATAGTAAAATCATCCTGAGATTTTTACATTTTACATTTTTAAGTAAAATTGTTCATAAAAAAGAAACATGGAGCGAATTCTAGGACATACACGGGAGGTAGGGATAGCTCCCCACTTTAAAGACGTTCTTCCTTCCGAATTCAAAACAATCCATATTAATTAATCTTCCTGGTTAGAAATGTCATGGTATCCAAGCATCATCGAACGTTAATCTTAAAATTTCCAGAATTTCCTTAAACTATAACACCTGTCTAATATCAATAAGAGGAATCAGTAATTCACACTTTTAAAGAAGAAGAAGAAACAGAAGGGAAAAAATGAATGAGAACGTAAAAATTATTTTCCAATAAACAAAATAATTTCTAAATTGTAAGAATCCAAACAATTTAAGGATATTTTGCGTTTCAGCCAAGTGAAACAATTTTTTTGTTACGTCAACGTTTCGATATATTTTATATCTTTTTCAGGGCTACCAACTCTAAAACTTGATTACTCTGTTCACATCATTCCATAACAATCACAACTCCAATCCTGCGCACACCCTCCTCCAAAACACACAACCATTTCACTACAATTCCTTCCAACCAGCAAGCAATATTTAGTCTGGTCTGGATATCCTTATTTGTGCAATACGGAGGTTGAAAATTTGATCAACGAAGAATCCAAACAATTACTGGGAAGCGCATACATTTTTTTTTTCTTTTCAAGAAAATTCCATTTCTTTTTCCGGAGTTTTGAACCATTTAAACATTGGGCTTCAAAACAACCCGGAACAAGTAGCGACGTCGATTGACAAAGCTTTTGATGTCCAACTCGGTCACTCGAGTTGGTCAGTGGTTCGGTTCCAAATTACGTAGTAACTTGCCAACTCAAGCACTCGAAGCCACCATTGACACCTGGAATCTGTGGAATGTGTTGGTGAAAAGGGCACGGGAAACCACAAGGCGTCCTACGGTGGTTGCAGCTGAGGACTACACGCTTTGAACATCGCATGGAGGACTTGACGCTCGCTGCAACCACACGTACTTTGATGTTACGAACAGCATTGCGTCGACGTCACGCTGTGTGTACACATCTCCATCCTGGACCGGGTTTTTGTACGGTTTTCTTTCGGATAGAGGCAGAATTTATATGTAACTTTCCTAGGTTCTTGCCTAAATTAAAAATTAAAACGAAAAAATGGAAATTTGTAAATAAAAATATTTTAAATTTTAGGAAAAGAAGGAGAATAAATTCACTAATTCTAAAAAAGTAACAGAATTTAACATTTAATAATTCCTCCAGTTGCAGTAAGAAACAAATCTGGGGGAAATTAATTAATAAAAATAAAATACAGTAAACGACAGAAAATATTTATCTTAGAATCAGAAAGGCAATTACAACATACAGTATAGAGAGCTTTTTACGTAAAATGAATTTATTGTGTAGATATCCTTTTGCCCACATAATGTTTCATTTAAAATTATGGATATAAACAATTAAATATCAAGCCATCTGAATTAAACCAAATATTGGTTCCACTCCAATTAAAACCAATTTTTCCCTATTAATACAATACAAATGATTGAACAAGAACTTTCTTACCAAATGTAAAACTTATACACATCCTAAGCCTTCTTTATTTTTGATATGGTATGCATGAGTCGTTAGTTATAGCATGATTTTTATCATTGCATGGTTTTACGAACCTGGGCATCATGACGTCCGAAGGATGCTGAGGAGTGAAATGAAATGATTGTATGAATACAATAAATGACGAAATCACATTTAAAAAATCGACTGACAGTAAGATGAGTAACAATGGACCAGTAGAGGGGCAATCTTTCCAATTTAAAATTTTGGGACACCAGTTAATTTTTCTGAAGAGGTGGAGGGTTCATACTAAAAACTACAACACAATGCCAGTCTATATTGAAACTACGTTTTTAAGTGTTGCACGTTACTACATTATTAAATATACCTGCAAAGAATTGTTTTTGAATTCAATTCATTTTCAAAGAAAACATTGAATATTTGAGACTGAAAAACTATCTGAAATCAAACAGAAAATCGGTTTCCACTATTTCAATTTAATTGCTTGCATTCAGATCATCGCAAGTTCAAGCTTATAAAGATCTGCAGTAACCATATACCTCAGAATAATTATCCATAGCAGTACACACATACATACTATTAGAGGTGAAAAAAAAGAAGGTTTTTTAAAAATTCGATAGTGATTCTTGTAAACAGAACTCAGTGACACATTCCAACGATGCTTCACTTACACAATTTCATTTAACGAAAAATACCTGTATATCAGTTAAACATAATTATAAATATTCTGTATATCCGTCCACATAATTATAAATGCAGCATATTCTCAATATTCAATACAACCATTAATAGACAAACATATTTGTTTTTAATTAACATTCACTCAACGTTTCTACTCCGGTTTGAGTCTTCGTCAGGTACTCATACATTAAAAAAAGTAAACGAAACATTGTCACAGTACTTTGACTACAAACAATTAAAATCAACATGTGACTTATTCTTGGGAATTTACTCTCGTATCCTGTTCAGTCCCGAAATAATAGGGGCGTATGGTCATCTTAAGGGGTAGTAATCACGTACACTTTTACAGTGAGGAATTAGAAAGGCTCAATCAATGAAACGAGTTGTCTCATTTTCGGTGTAAGTTGACCCACTAACTTCTTCCCTGTGACCTATGATTTTAATCTGTTGCTGTACCCCTGCTACTTTTTCTTGCATCGCATTCTACACGCTGAAGTATGCTTCTTCACAATATCCTAGTAGCACTCGCTGCACGACTCAGGAAACCGCAACGCATGACATTTTAAGAATGTAAAAATTTTGAAAAAATTAAGGTAAGAAAATTTTTGGCAAAAAGAGTATTTTTATATAGTTAATAATTTTAGGAGTCCCTAAAATGAAAAAAAGATGTTAATTACATTCCAAATATCGGGGTAGGGTGGGGGTAATCGTTTCCTCTTACCCCCATAATTACCTAAAAAAGGGATCGTGCTCTTCCTGCCCCTGACCCATTCGCCGTACTTAACTTTACGCTTACGTCTCCCGATCGTTAGATGATTCTAATAGCGGGACGCTATTCGAAATAGATATGCATCAAACGAGTAAGTATTTCGAGTAGTGGTGTTTTGAAACCAACGCAGCGCAGTGCAGAGGAAAGCACTACGTAGGCGCTACGTCCCTCTTCCGCTCCACTTCCGGATGCCTCGGAGGCCGCGACCCCCATTCGTCGAAATTTCCAGCGATGCGATGGCGGCAGCGGCGGCAGATGAATGAATGGCTGGCATTGCGCCAAAACGCATGAAGGAGACCTCGGACGGACGGACGGGCAAAGCATCGCTATTCAAAACAAGTCCCCTGGAATCTCTTTTGAAGGGAAGCAGAAGGCCTCCTCTCAATGGATATTCGATCAGCGAAGGTATTCGCTTCGTGTCTAATAAATCAATGCCGATTTGATTTGCATTAATCGGGATGAGATAGAGATGCATGCGATTCCAAAACGGTTCACCAGGTATTCACGCACCGGCGCGCGTATCGCCGAGTTCTCTCCATTCCACTCACTTCACGAATGCGTACATATCCATCCATATATTCATCTTTGGAGTAAGAACAGTGTCTTATTTCTAAAAGGAAAAATTATTAAAAAATACACTTCTTTGTCATTATCAGATATCATTCTAAGAAATATTTTCTGGACAGAGAAGGGATCGTAACCTTACGAATTAAAATGGAATTGTCTATTGAATTGATCAGAATTGATATGATGGTCCCTAGCTTGCTTCGTGAGAGTAAATTAGTTTATTGTCCTTCACGTAGTCATACGCAATTTGTACTGCTTTTTTGATAATAAATGTATTATTGATATTATAAATAAGTGAATACATTAACTATGTCCAGGTGACGCTTCTCACCGCTCGATGATTCTACGAAAAATGTGGTTCGTAAATTGCCTCCCAGATGACGCTACTCCGCAAGCAATACTACGATGAAGTTCATGAACCACGTACCATTAAATTAAATTTATTATTGAGTTTATTAGCCAAAAAACGGTATATTGTATAACTGTTGTATGGGTATTTACTACTTTCACTTACTGCAAAATCTTCTCACGAGTCAAGTGTAAGAATAAGCAAATGAAATACTNATTTATTATTGAGTTTATTAGCCAAAAAACGGTATATTGTATAACTGTTGTATGGGTATTTACTACTTTCACTTACTGCAAAATCTTCCCACGAGTCAAGTGTAAGAATAAGCAAATGAAATACTTAAAGTTAACTTCCGAGTACCTACTCCTGAGGAAAGGTATTTTTTCTTTCTTTTATTTTTCCATGTATTCAACATTATAAAAAAACGTTTATTAAAGTTACATTAGATTATTAATTCAATCAACATAAGATTATTATAAACTAGCTGACCCGACAGACGTTGTCCTGTCCAAATTTCAATAAATTTGTTTGTGATCGGTTAGTGAATTTGTGAAAAGCTATTTTAAATGTGTAAACAAACTAAAAATGAGAAAAAAAAGTATTAATGGGTGATCATTGTATCTACTAACGATGGTGCCCATGAATATTCCATTTGAGGAGTACATTCAGAAGTACGCCAATGGGAAATTTATCATGCGAGATGAATTCTATCGGCAGTACACAGCTGAAATGCTGGAAATGTGCGATGTGCCTGGAATGTAAATTCAACTGAAAAAACAAAACAGAAAGATTCAACCTAACATGTCGTTCCTATCGTCAGTTATGATCGAGCGTGCATACAAAAATTATAATTTTTTGTCCGAATTTTCTGACTTTCCTTTGTAATTGTCCCGAATTTCTTTCCTGAAAACTTTTACAGGTTCATAACGAACAAAACAAAAAACGAATTACGCATATCCATCATTCAAATCATGAGTTATGGTCTTGAGTTCATACACAAATCCCATAGAAAAAAGCACTTTCGGTTTTACCGAATTTTCCAATTTTCCAGGCAACTTTTCTAATTTTTCTTTCCATAAAAACCTTATTCTGACTATTACAAACATTTTTTAAATTACCAAATCGGTCTAACCGATTACAAGTTATGCGCTTACCGACGAACAACATTTAATTTTTCTTTATATAGGTTACCCCGATTGTTTAGAGAGTTACGTTTCGTATGCATAGGGCAAACTATTCAAATATGTCGTGAAAATAATAGAAAGGAAAAAAGCTCATTCTCTTTACTGGTGGCAGAGAAACAATTCAGTCTCTGATTCAGAACCATTTCATGCAACAATAACGACCCCGAATTTTGAGGACCTTTATATATGATTCAACTTCTGTAGAAATATATGGTACTTTGTTCACTCGATCCATCTTTCTGCTGCGTAACTTTCCACGTTAGAAAGAGGAGTGTGTAGCCTCCGATGAATTCCCTGATGCGTGTTACACACGGTCGCATGCATCATCCTCAGAGTTCACACATGCGCCGCTGACGACAAAAGAGAGAACGCTTACGCAGCGATGCACCTTCCGTGACAGGTCAGATGTTCCCTGAACAAAACCTTGACCCAAACACCATGAGGGAAATTACTTCTTGGCTTCCTTGGAAAATACATTGCACATATTCACAACGTACGCATTATTTACTACAATGTGATTACCAGGATTAGGATTTACATGAAAAAAAAAAAAAAACACGGGAAAAGGTGCGATTTAACTCAACTAATTCGAGAAATCATCTTGCTCATCTTCTAATTCATTGAGTTACAAGTAGGTGCGTCTAATCATATCACTTAAGAAGAAGGAGAAAATAGGAAGTAAACATATTCCATTTCTTATCCTTTCGAGACCTCGTTCTCTCCATCGTTTAATAGCTACTATTCAGGATGAATGTGAAATAAGATTAGGAAGAATAAGAAAGAAACAAGGAGACATCGTAGAGTAAGAAACAAGCTTGAAAAGATAAACAACAACATGGTAAAGTTAAGATAAGAATAAACAACAAAGGAATAGACACAAAACAAAACAAGACCGAAATAAAGAGAATAACATCTGATGTAAGATGATGATGATAGTATAACACGATTAAAAAGAGATAATCTCATAACCCCGGTAATGTCCTGATGGTCGCGGCACGGGAACAATTCAACTAAAATGAAAAAAAAAAAAATTGTTTAATAGCTGCAGTGAGGTACCCGCGTTTACTACAAAAGATAGTCTTGCAATTTGCATGTTTACTGCAACCTGAGGAAGAGTTAATGCAAATTCATTGAATATTTGATATTGATTCAAAACCATTTACAAATGGAACTCACATGTATCTGTAATACATGATAAAATGCACCCTAGAGTAGTTTTGAAAAACTGCAGTAAAAGGGGAGAACAGGCACGGTTGTGAAAAAAAGGTGCTGAAAAAATGCTTTCTTTCCCATCTAGACAAAAAATTTCACACCTTTGTACCTTTCCAAAGAGTTTTAACTTGCGCACCTAAAGATACTAACTCTGGTGATTACATGTAGAACGTTCACAAGACGTAATGCCAAAATAAAAATTGTTTCTTTGATACTCTAGAGATTTCTATATTGGGACCAGGAGACAATTTGCCTGTGATATTCTATTAGGTAAGTAGTATTTTGTGAAAATTTGTATGAAATGAACGAACCTATTCCCGCGATAAACGTTAGACGAATTTCAAATTCACAAAAAACCCTTTAAGAAAACATAAATAGAATGAGCGTTGAAAAAAATATAAGTTCGTAATAAAATTATACATTCATTTCGGATTAAAATTACTCAGCTACCCGTGAAATGTTGGTAGTAGAATGAAACCAAATACAGAGAAAAAACTATTTAGATGACGTTTACGAAGTTCTTGCGTTGAGTGCTTTTACATTAAAACTTAATTTTTTTGTGAGGTTTCACTGCTCGTCGACATCAAAGGTCATTGGAGCCCTGAAAACTTGTACAGGTAGGGAAAATGCAGTTACGCACTAGGGAGAGCCAACATGACTCTCCCCGCGTGTGGGACTCGCAGAATGACTCAACTATACCCACTAAAAACCTTCCTGATTTACAACATATCAAAACATATCTCAAAACCAAATATCAAAACATTGAGGACAAAAAATGAGTGGGGGACAAAAAATGAGGAAATGAAAGATACCCTAGCCCTAATAGGGTCGGGATCGAAAAGAACAAGAGGTGACGAAGGAAGGTCGGGAAAGAGAAAGGAAGGAGCCTAGCACAAGTAAGTAGAAGTAATGCCAGACTCAGCTCGGGGCCCCGTGTTTGCCAGACACATACGTACTAGATGTAAGTCCCCTGGGGGGACGAAACTTAACCACATATTAAGTGCAAGAAGACATTATGGTACTATTTGACGGTTTTCTACAAAAAGTATTATGCGGGGTAAATTCTATTCCTCTCAGATGAAAATTTTCATATGGTAACGTTCGCGAAGAGAAAATGCACCTTATGCAAGGTGATCTTGCACGAGAGATATACTAATTGCTACTTCAAATACAATAAAGAAGAAACACAATACATATAACTTATGTTTTTCTTTGTCTTCTCTATCCAGTCTAGCACACCTTCATTACGCCAAAGCTATAATGAACTATATTTTATAAAAGTAGAAACCTTAATAATTTACTCTAACCATTTAGAATATTCAAATAACTTTTAACAGTTAACTTTAACTGACGATAAATTTCCAACAACAAACTAACAAAGTTAAATTTGAGATTAACTTTGTCCATCTCTAGTAATGGCAGTACATACCTGTGTTACTGAAACAAATAAATAAATTTACTGTCAAAAAAGCAGTTTCAAACTTTAGTTATACTAGTTTCGAAAGTATGTAATGTTCGTGTAAGTTTACTGAAAAAATGCAAAATGGCTGCCTACCACGAATTGCCAACCTCTACGAATTGAAGTAATATCCGAATAAATATTAATAGTAGTCACAAAAGCGACTACTATTTTTGTGACTACTACTATTTGCTGTAAAAAAACACAAGTGAATATCACAAGAAACTAAAACACAGGTAATATTCGTTCCACATTCTCGATGCAGAAAGAACAGAATAGTGCCACAAGAGCAAGTGAATTGAACTGATGACCGATGTTGGTGATGGATTTAAGTTTAAAGAAATCCAAATAAACTGCCAACACAACGCGAGGTACACTTATCATAACAATTAAATTTATTGTCAAGGGAGTTATTACAAACGTTCGGGACAAACTAATTTACTTCTTCTGCTTAACAATAAACAAATAAACACAGTTCGGTCTCGTTCATACTTTTTTCTTGGGTCACATTTTTTTCTGAGTAATATTTCCTGATTTTTGAGTGTATGCACGCATTATCGTATGTATGTAAAAGAATAGTTTCGTATGTCGTTTACAGCATAGAGAATTTCGACCATCCATATTTTAAGAACCAAATTTCCTTGCTCCATCTGACAAGTAAGGGAATTTTACGGAAAACAAATCCAATTTTATATCCAGACTTTACGCTGTTAGAAATTCAAATCGACGAAGGAAACACTTTATCGATATCATGAGCAGAAACTCCTCCATCCGAAGTGCAACCCTTCTGAGACCCGTATAGAGAGAAACATATGTTAAATCTTTCTCTACTCCAGAAGTTGTTTTTAAAACTTCCAATCGCTCTTCGCAGTCTTGAGGAGACGTTCAACTGTTTCCTAACAGTTGCCGTCGAACGCAGCCGTCGCGGAGAAAAATCCCGGTGCCGCTCCTCAAGTGCAGATGGTGGGCAATCCAAGGAAGATCGAGAGAGCAACGCAAGAACATACGGGAACATATTGGACAGAAACACTCGAGAAGAGGAAAGAAAAAAATGTAAAAAGGAATTTCGGGAAGAAAAAGATGGCGTATAGCTAAGTCTTTCGGAGTTCTGTTGGTCATGTTGTAAAAATGGACAACTCCTCCCTCCACCCCGTTCATCAAATCTCTCCTAACCGCTCCTTACTTCAAGACTTCTCATCTATATAAACTCAAAGAAATTTTGATGAAGAATGTAATCACACATTATTTCTTCAACAATATATTAAAGTAACCAAATAAAATTTAATAGACTGTCAAATTATTTTTTTCTCAATGTTGAGTTAATAAAAGGGTACGCCTCAAATATCACCTAAAGAAATAAAGGAATAGAAGAACTGTTTTCCCCACGATAAATCGTGATACAGGGCTAACCATTTCAAATATTCGAATCATTGTTAGCTTTTTTCGAAGCACAGTTTTTTGGAAACACGTTTATTGTTTTTTGAACTGCACGATGTGCTGTAACTCTCCTTCTAAAGCCCAGGGAGAGATGAATTCAATGATGTAACAGATCTTTTCTTACAAAACTAAATTTTGTAGACGAAAATGATAATAATGATAGACATAAATTGATAAAAGAATTATTGAATTTGAAGGAACAACACGGCGCTGCCAAAATTGTAGCGTAAGAAAAGCCGACAAAAGAGATCTGAACATTATCGATGCGTCGAAAGACAATACCCCGTCATTGGGGCAAGAGCATTCATTATTGTATTCAATTTTATTTAATTCGGTGTTTTGTTGGGTTGATATTTAGTCAAATTTTATGAATATCATATCTTTGTAAATATGTACTTATATTTCTAGGGTATGAAAATAGCGCTGGAAATAAACTTAGTCCATTTAAGAAAATAAATGTCATTGGACACGAGACCGACAGCGGTGGTATATTGGTAGCATTTTCGCTACCATCATTCCGCTGAGCGGTGGATCGTGGATTAAAACCCTGGATCAGCGGAACAAGGTGAGATTTTCAGCTGGGATTTCCCTCACCCCGTACCTTAAGTTCCCCGTCAACCCAACATCTCTCCTTCCCAATTCCGTCTCCCAAGTCCAACAGTTAGGTGGAAGAGCAGATCTCATGGCCTAAACCTCGCCAAAAGACGTAAAATAAATAAGGATATTAATAAATAATAATAGTTTCGTCCCTTGTCATGACTCTTCTTAGAGAAAACTGCCCTTCGATATCATCATAAATTTATTGTCAAAAACAGTACAAACTGCGTATGACCACGTGGAGGACAATAAACTAATTTACTCCCATCAATTCCGATCAAGGGCCCTAAGGTAGAGGTGGATTAAAAAATTTCAGCAAAAGTTCCTCGATAAGATGAAAAGTTAGCTGCGAGTTATAATACTAATAGAATGTCAATATGTTTGTAATTTAACGCNCATCAATTCCGATCAAGGGCCCTAAGGTAGAGGTGGATTAAAAAATTTCAGCAAAAGTTCCTCGATAAGATGAAAAGTTAGCTGCGAGATATAATACTAAGAGAATGTCAATATCATTGTAATTTAACAAAAAAAAAATGTACATGTACAAATTGATATCTTAAATCGTTTAAGAAATATGTCAAGTGTTCCTTCTTATTGATTCAGCACGCACAGTATTTCGTACAGAACTCCCAATTCTTAACTAATTCTAGCACAAAGGAGAAAAAAAGGTATTAGATAGTGTTTGTGGTTAGCGAAGGCAGAAACGCAAACCGTGAGCTCCACCAGTAGTTCCCGCAGTGGCCACCGGAGGCAGCAGAAACGCAGCGGCGCAAAAGATCGAAATCTGAACGATTTACGACCTCTCTATCAGCTTCCTGTCACGGCGCAGGCCTTTGCGGCTTCTGCTGCGTTCCCTCTGCAGGCGGATACAGATAGAGCCTGCAGCGGCAGAAACATCAGCAGCACGGGAGCACGAAGAGGAAGCAAGGAAGGAGCGAGGAAGAATAGACACGGCGGAAATAGACGAGCAGCGACGAAGCGCAAGAGCATTCGAACAAACAGAAATTGCACGTTTAGGTCGGGGAGACGGTGCGCGGATCGGGTATGTAGTCGGCGGGAAGGGGGGGGGGATGAGGGTTTCGTAGAACTCGATCTCTCCTCCCACAAATTTTAATGAAAGTATTGACGATATAATTACTTTCATACCGATATTGAAATACTTTATACATCCTTGTATATCAGTCGTCAGGTGAATGAACACAAATAATTGAATTATATAGACAATATAAAACAAACTACAAATTTTTCTAATTAATTATTATGTTTCGTAAATTTAAAAAAAAAACAGTCCATCAAAGCAGAATAATTTAAATAAACAATTATACATCTTACCTGTCTGCATCCGTTTGCAAATTCGATGTGTTTGAAGTAATATGGTCTCTCATCTAACATAGTAACATCAACCCTATCTATCGAGTGTTCTTCATCAATGATTTAGCATTATGTTGTTGGTATTCATTTATTTGCATTAAGTATAGTTAATTTACCACATTTCAACTAAGAAAGAATCTGACATACACAAATATATCTGATTGAAAAGTGAAGATGAATAACTTTTAAGTTAACCAAAATTAATTTTTGAGCGGGAATTCTGGTTCCATTCCGAAATAAATTTCAGAAAGTAAGCAGGAGAAGATGTAAACAACTGTGTTACGGCTTACTCAACACTTTCGAATTACTGTATGATAAATTGACGGTCAAATTTTATGAAACGTGTAATAGCCATCCATTCAACAATATGTCTTCGAAATGCTTGTATTTTATGTAACTTATTTTATTAATTTTCAAAATTAATTTCACAACTTATTTTTGAAGTAGTGAGGTCCATGCTACGTAGGATTTGCATTTCTTTCCGTTTATCAGAACATAGATGTTACCGATGAGTAAATAGGAGATGTATTGTCGAAAACGGACAATGGTCTCCAAACATAGTAAAGTAAGACAACAATGGAACGAATGTTGAAATAGTTAATAATGTGATGTACAATCAGAAAAATGATCGAAAAATTGGAAGTACATTTCTAGGATCCCAAATGTAGAAAGTCCCCCCGGGGGACTTACATCTAGTAAGTACGTGTTTGGCAAACACGGGGCCCCGAGCTGAGTCTGGCATTACTTCCACTTACTTGTGCCAGGCTCCTTTCTCTCTCTTTCCTGACCTTCCTTGGTCTCCTCTTTTTCTTTTCGATCCCGACGCTATTAAGGCTAGGGTATCTTTCATTTTCCTCATTCCTCTCATTTTTGTCCCCCCTTATTCTTTGTGCCCCCTCATGTTATGTCCTCCGCTCATTTGTTTGTCAATGTTTTGATATTTGGTTTTGAGATATGTTTTTGTATGTTGTAAATCAGAAGGGTTTTTAGTGGGTAGGATTGAATCATTCGACGAGTCCCACACGCGGGGAGAGACATGTTGGCTGTCCCTAGTGCGTAACTGCATTTTCCCTACATGTACAAGTTTTTAGGGCTCCAATGACCTTTGATGACATGAACCGTAAAGCACCCCCCCTCCCCCCCTAAAAAAGGTGTAATGCGAACTAAGTTTTCTTTAAAACTTATTCTCCCTTAAGAAGATAACTTTTAATAATACGGACTATTTAATGGCACATACTATTTGAAATACAAATTTTAATTCACACCACATATCTTTGTTGGAAGATAATAGAGCTGAATTAACCAGCTTTGCGTTTACCTATTCATATTATTGGTGTTGGTACGAGATGTGGCCAGCACTGCGCAGAGACTGATTTGATACCCAAGATGTGCTTGGTTCTCATTCCAAATTAAACTGACAGAGTTTGGATTCAGTCTGGTTATAAAGGTATGAGAGAAAATTCCGTAACCTTACGGCAATTTGAATACTAGACGCGGAAAGCAATCCATTTATCTGAATGTAAAAAGAATAAAATTGATCGGAAAGAAATATAATATTTATTTATTTTGTGTCATATTTTATGGTTTAAACGAAGTTCATGTCATCAGACCTGTTCTTCCACCTAACCACATGGTTTGGATTTGAGAAGGAAAGACGAATTGACGTGGAATGTAAGGTATCGATCGAACATTAGAGTACACACACACAAAGCTGGTATGCCGAAGCTTGTTTCCGGCGCCTACCTGTTTTACCGACCTGCTTCTTTGCGTGGACACTTACGAAACTGGTTCCGAGCGGGTCGACCTCTAGCGGGTAACTAACGTACTATGTGCAGTCAGTGCCTTCCATGCGTAACTGAGATACACTGGTGGAAGATTACATTTATAGCATATATTTTGTTAGAATTTATGAATAAAAAATATAAAGTTCGGTAGTGTTATTGTTCTAATACAAAATATTTGCTATAAATGCATTATTAGGAAAAAAAGGTGTAATCTAAATTTTTAATATCTACTTAGAAGTTTACATTTTCGTAAATTATTTACCCAATCAGTTGATAAATTTTTAAACATGTGTCTGCAAAAGAGGGAAAGAATACGAAGCACATTCACTTTTAATATCAGTTACGAAATCTATGTTGTACTAAACCACACTTCAAGGTCATTAAACTCAAACACCGTGAAATCGCCCTCAGCATTCCTTCCACAACTCGCTGCGAAGCACTGAACCAGCAAAGCTGCAAGACCGTGAAGATCCAGCTGTGCCGGTAAAAGACAGTAGGCGCCGACATCCAGCGGTACCATGTTTCCCTCTCATTAAAAGCATTGTTCATTCTAGCCGCTGTTCGGCGTTGGAAACCAGCTTTCTACGTGTATGTATCCACAGTCCGAAGTCAGTGAGGGGACCTCAACTGAATACCTCATCGAGTTCGTCCGAACGCTATTTGAAGCCGCGTTCTTCCACTCAGCAGTAATTTGGAAACGAAGTCGCCACCACTACAAATGTAAATGAGATCCTCCCAATTTTCTTTTTGTACTCTATAATGTAAATGTCTTAAATGGTTAGAAGGAAGACTCATCAAGACACTTTATAATTATTATTTGGACTGTCTTCTCAGAATAGCTGGTAGGTATTTCGGTACGCGTGCGAGGAAGTTCCACTTCCCTTAGGCCGCGTCTCCTAGAGAAATTTTCAGATGCACACTTCCCGAGTTACATGAACCGTCTCTAGAATGACTATTCTTTGGACCTCAGATAGATGGTTCTTTCCAGGAACTTTCTGAAGGTTGCCTCACTATTCCTGTATTTACTCACTGTTCCTGTATCTCTGATAATACGGTGGAGCCTCTTTAACTCGAACTTCAAGGGAAAGGTTACAAGTTTCGAGTTACCGAGTTATAGAGGACTTCGAGATAAGGAGTTTTTAACATTTTCAATTTCGACGTATAGAGGCATATGTTATTAACGTCATTGGAAAATTAAAAAATCGTCTTATAAGATTTATTTTACTACATTTGTGTTGCACATAGTTACAAGTATAAAGATGATTTTATGGTAAAGGAACAACGTGAAAATTTGCACAAATTAAAAGAACTCTGTAATTTTCTTTTGAGTCAGGGAATCAACACTTTCTTTGTCAATTATATTTTCGATTGCAAACAAGGCACTAAATATATTGTCCGCGATATCTTTCAAAGTAAGTACGAAATCATTTCTTGGAATTCGTTATTGACGACAACGAAACTATTGCTTGGAATTAAAGAGTCTTGCGAAAAGAATTTCGGTTTACAGAGGTCGCAAAGTTTACATACTGCTTTTTCGAGTTATAGAGTCCGCTAGATTTGTAGTTCGAGTTAGGGAGCGTGATATGTATGGATAGTACATCACAGGGAAATCATATTCAGTTCGAGTTATAGCGTCTAAATAATTCGAGATGTTAGGGATTTTTGTACTTCAACGGAAGGGAATGGCTAATTTCTTCTTCTTGGAGAGGATTTCGAGTTAACGGGTTTCGAGTTGAAGAGACTCCACAGTAATAGTCTTCATTCTTTGTCATTCAAACATCAATAAGAAGATCCTTACTTTCCTTATCCCTCAGAACAATGTCAGGTCTATTTGCATTGAGTGTCCTGCCAGTATTTATTGGCTGATCCCAGAAAATTGTGGCTTCCTCATTGGAGTTCACAGAACTAGGCTCGTGTTTATACCAGTTTTCTTTCACGGTGATCTCGTAAGTTCTACACTTATACCAATGTATATAAAAAGAAATTACACACATGCCAATGTATATATGAACAATTATTATTATTGTTATTATTATTAGTCAAATTGTCCCACCACAGGCCCGGAAGGTGCCCGAGAGGTTCGCGGAGGGTAGAGTTCCGCAATTTCTTGGCCTAGACCTGGGAGTCAGTCTACATATTGAGGTGTCATAAAAAATCCACCCCACCGCAGAGGGAACTCCGGTCATCCATCCAGCAACTCAGTGATCCACGCTGACTTTATTATTATTATTATTACAATTAACAATCAATTTATTGTTGGGTGGTTGACTGTTAGTTTGTAATCACTTAATAAAATTTAATTAATCGATTTAAAAATTTAAAACATGTCGAATGATGTATGGTTTAATTGAATCTCCCAGTCATTACTGCTCCGAAAACTAATAAAGAGCTCTCAATTAAGATTCCCCAAAGGGGAAGACGGTTGCAATCCTAGACGCCAATTTCTGTCACGAGAGCTTCTCTCAAGACGACGAACAGCCAACGAAATTCTTCGTCTCTTTATTACGGCGGCGAAGTATGTCAGAATTTGAAGTGAACATCGTAGTTCGAAGGGGTTGGGGAGCGGGGTGGGGGGAGGGGGGAGCTGTCAGAACCCGCGACAGCGGAGAGTCGAAGCGGCGCTGCTGACAGTCGGAGGACGCACCGCGTCGCACCAACGATCTCGCGGCAGTTCGAAGGCTTTTAAAGCGGACCGAATATTAAGGGTGTTCCTCACACAAAGCACTGTTTGGAAACGTCCTTCCTATTACTTCACCGGCAAAATTGGTGATAAACATGGTTTATTAAGGGAGTTCTGTCATGAAATATACCTACACATATACGTACCTATAAAACAAACCTAAACATCTATTTTATCATAACAACTAATACTACAACTCTTAGTAATTTTCTATGAAACTACCTATCACATTAAGGCACTTTTCATATCGATGAACGAGTTTTTCTACTCCCGTGTAGTTGAATTCTACTACCGATGAGCTAGTCCATGCATTGATACACCCCTGAAGTCATACACAAACTCCTGCAACCCAAGCCATTTTTAAGTAAATAAAAGATGAAAATAACTAGGTGCCAAATCAGGGCTGTAAGGATGACATTCAAACAACTTCCACTTGAAACAGTTCAGTAGCCCAGTGCAGTATATTCCACAATACGCATCTTCCATTCGTGGCGTAGAAAAAAATTTGTTATGACGTAACATTTCTGAACTATTTTCTCTTCGGCGAATCTCTAATTAGTAGTAATGAATTAATTTGTGCAATTAATCATCGGCGCGCATTGATGGAAAGTGGAGTAGTGGAAAGGTCGCATGGTAGAGCGGCTAAGCTGTCGGGACCGTACTGCAGTGCTGTACGAACGCAAGCAATTGTTTTTAACAATTTATAATTCAAAATAACAAAACAATAATTACAATTTTTAAATAAATAAAAAGAGCATTTTCTTTGGAGAGAAAAGGCACGAATTTTGGGAGAAGTCTGTACAGCAAAAAATCTTTTAATATTTAAGTGTTTTTATAACTAAATAGAACGTACCTTCTGAACAACCCTCGAATAACCCGTATTGAGCGCACAGTGCAAAGACGTTAATTGAGAAGACGATGGTAGTGAGGATGAAGGTGGTAGTGGCGGGAAGGGGGAGGGGTTCGTGTTGACAGACGAGGCGTCGTCAGGGTGCGGATGCAGGTGATGGGGCCGCTCTCCTCCTCGTATTTGCCATCCTCTTGTTCGTGCAGCAGCACAGAGTAAGCGCTTTGTCCGCTTTGTCTATTGTGCTCCAAATTATGCTCTTGCAGGTGGCTCCTTCTCTCTCTAATGCACGTCTCGCTCTATGAGGGGTGGAGGGTGGGAGGAGTGGATCTGAGGGTGGAGAAGTTACCGCCTCTGCGAGAGCTGTAGCTGCGAAGCGCATTGCTACAATAGGATGGGCCAGGCGCACTGCTCCTCCTCATACTAAGACAAGGAGCACCATAAGGTCTCGTTTCGCAATTAGCATATGCTGTACAGCGGTCGAACTGCGCGCACAGCCTTGTGCAATAGCCTTTGGGCAAGAGTGGGGGTGCTTTCCTAAAAATATTTACTCACTGTCGGAATAAAAAAAACGTATATCCTAGTTCGCACTTGCCAAGAAAGTGATTGAATGCTAGATGTAAGAAATTAAGCTCATTTTATCCTGCGTTTACAAATTACACGTAAAAGGGACAGGGAAATGTTTGTGGTTAGGTAACTACTAGCGTGTGGCCGAACATTATTGGGAACGAATCGTTTACACGACCCTTACACGACTCTCGTATTCTTTGGAGCCAAGATAACTCATTCAATCATCTACATCTTCGATAGAGTTCAAGTTCAAGTATTTTCTCAAAGAAAAGTATTCTGACATGACTGTTAATGGGTTCGAGTTAGCTGAGTCTAAATTCAAAAGTGGAATAGTTTTAAAAGTTTTTATACTTCATTCTATATTATTTCCTTATTTAGAGAGCTAGTCGTTCAAAATACTACAAATGCATGAATAAGTATGAAAAAATCAAACAAAAAGAAACTGCGGTCTCCATCAAAATAATTATTGAATCTACGATAAAAGTAAGAGTATTTCAACAACCGTTCATCTACTTATACTGATGATATGACGTAAAAATATGTGAGTATGTAGTTCGATTAAATCTAGATAAGAGTATCTTTAGTACTATAAATATCCATTACAAATACACCTCTATATAATATATAAATGATTTAAGATGTTTCATCAACTTTTTCAGCACATTACCTAACATCTAATTCGGAAGAATCTCACATGTCAGTTTTTATATTTTATCTTCTTTTTACTCCAGGAGAAGTTGAAAGAAGATGAATATGACTGCAAAACAAAATTAGTACTGTTAAACAAAATGTGTGGAAAATATACATCGTTATGTCAACATCACTACATCTGAAATGAAAACCCATAATTTAAATGCCTTTGAGATATTTCAGACTTTCTCTTCGCAAAGGCAATGAAAAGTCCGAAGTATGAGTTGCAGCTATGGAGAGCCACGTGACCCGTTCTAACATAAAACGAGAGATTGTCCTCAACGCAGACAGTGCGCGCAGGCACGGAGCCGTCCATGCATCGTTGTATGTCGTAGGTGATTCTTCCCCATCCACCTCGTTATCTCCAGCAACGTGAGTTGTCGCCACGGGGAAGAANCGTAGGTGATTCTTCCCCATCCACCTCGTTATCTCCAGCAACGTGAGTTGTCGCCACGGGGAAGAACCGGGAGGCGGTAAAGAGGGGGTTGAGGATGCGGAGCGCGATGGTGTTGCCAACTGCGTCATAATTAAGACATACGCTAGGTGATCTTCCGGGTGCTGCGGGTTAATGGGTGTCTTACGTTCTGCGTAAGCACCTTCCCTCCAAAAGGAGTAGGACGAAGAGGGTGTATGAGAGTAAGACAGAGAGAGAGAGAAGGAAGGAAGGAAAACTACGCGTGTCGCCACCAGGGAACATCCAAGATCTCTGCGCTGACAGTTGGGAAAGGATTTTACTTGTCAGAGAGAAATACGATTCCCTAGGACTCACCATCAATTTCCTCCAGTTAAGAAAATGTGAACATCAATACGCGAATACCGAATCTAGAACCCTCATATATGAAGTATTATACATTCATCAGTGAAAATATTATTGAGAAATTCACTATAGTTTGGAATACCCATCATGGTCCGGGTTTTCTCCGGTTTTTCTTTGGGTAGAGGCGGAGTTTTCGCACAGATTTTCTAGGCTGTTTTCTACGGGCGGCGTCTCTTGAAATAATAAATCTCGAATTTTGTGTTACTTTATTATTTTATACACAATATTTTCCAAATAATCTATAGTTTGATAATAATGCGTACTTCTGAAATATTTTGTTTCGTTTTATGAAATACAAATTTATTGCTTTCTATTAATATTATAACATGTACCGAACTATTTGTATTCTACTCTTAGGAGTGTGCTGTATGTTAAATCCGTCACTGCTCTTGGGCCCATCACGCTTGAATTGATGGGATGGTCCCTTGATTGATTCCGGAGAGTAAATTAATTTATTGTCCCCCACATGGTCACACGCAGTACAAACTGCAGTTTGTACTGCTTTTTTGACAATAAATTTATTAAATTTATTATTATGAAAATTACGATACATAATAAGTCAGGGCATGAAGACTGCTCTTCCACAGCACAGTACTTTGGGTTTCTATCAGATGAAACATCATTTCGACTGACATCCCGATTCAACCACTCAGACCAACAATGAAGAACCTCATGACCCGAAAATTTCGTAGAACATATCGTCACTAAGAATATGACATTTTAAGCAAGTATTGACGCTAAGGGGAATGAACTGAGAACATCATTTTCGTTCAACATGCACCAATAGCAGAAGTCGAGTGATTGGAGTTCGAGCGTCTACACAACTCAGCACACAATGAAGAAATATCTCTGTAATGCCCAATACGGATAGATATTTCTTCTCGCGGGATTCCATCTCATTATGAGCTCAATCACGCAATTATTAAATGAAAGACACATCTAAATCAGTGTTTGAAAATGTTATTATTCATACTAACAAATTCCGAAGTTTGTCACTGTAACTAAGTTCAATTTTAAGAAACCAGTGAAGAAAAGAAAGGC
>NNCF01126845.1:450888-468293 GCA_002313205.1 Laupala kohalensis | reverse complement strand
ATATAATACAATGTCCACAATTGAAAAAAAAAATTTTGATGTTAAATTGTGTAATGATGATGTATTTTGATGATACAAATATTTCCGTTCAGGGTTAAATATTGTTGTTAAAAATTGGTGGTACGAACATGAGCTTTCGGAGGTAAATCAGCAGGAAATACGAGTATATTACAGACAAGATGACAACCAGGAAGTATACCATAGACAAAAGACTTTCATTGCTTCAGAATTAAATATTGTGAAAGTAAATTCTCTATCTTTCATTCATTAATTCATTTGCTTTTCTGGGGTGATTTGAAGTCAGCATACACCCATATTACAAATACATCGAATGTTTTTACACTACATTATGCAAACAATTTAATGAGTTATGGTCCTGGCAAATCTATATTTCATTGATGTATTCTTCGACATTTCACATAGGCGTGTATTGCTTCTCAATTCCAGATTTGAGCTTTCTAAACGCTGTACTGGTGTTTACCAATTAGCCCTGGGATTCGAACTGGCGTACCTCTGAATCAACATTCCTTCAATTAAAACGTTGTTGTACATTTGATTATTTACAAACTTAACAACACTCGAGTTTAGCAGCGACTTTTAATTGAAGATATCGAGGAACTCTAATAGGGAGAATTAGGAATTATGTACGTGGAAAAAAACTATAGCTCTTAAAGTCCCCGCGGATAAAGAAAAGTTACGAGAAGTGCGGTGTTGCCATACGTCTGTTGTGGGGATGCCTTTCCGTAGCTTCGTCATTAAAAACGGCATGCCACAGCACACACAAAGGCTGCTATAACCCGTGGAAAATCTATTTTCTGATCTTTCAGCCAAAGGTTATAAATCAAGCCCTCTGTCCGTCACTGTTGGTATATAAATTACTGCCGCTTCTACGAATCGACTGATGTAATCGTTATCATCCACACGAAAAGTCATTAAGTTTCTGGTGATACGAGTAACACGCCCCCTTGTCTACAGCGAGAGGAAGAGTCAGCGATCTCGCAATACTGACATTGGCTCCTCAATTTTCACGAGGTCTTTAGCTCCTCCCGCATTCCTTTTCTTTTGTCGCGAGTTCTCTTAGTCATTCTGGTTGTTGTATGTACACCCAAAGTAAACAACGCTCAACAAAAATGGTATCCATATCTGCTTGTGCTTTCGATGTCATTTAAGAATTCACAATATCAGATTTTGAGTTGGAAAGAAAATATAAAAAAAATAATTATTTTGTCTTAATTACTAAGTTTTCGGTTGAATGTTAAACACACTACACCCAGTTTTATTGCAAATCTATATATAAATATTATAATGTTATTTAACAGAATAAAACACATTTCTCAACATCCCGCGAGTAGCGGATCACGAAGAAGTGCTGATACATCCGAAAATGTGGATTACCTCAAGGTTTTGCTCTAGAGGTGGAAAATATTCACTCTACAATGACAACGAGGCTGATATAATGGACACGAACTCTACTACCTAAGATGAAACAACCATCACGGGTATTTTAACGTATGGCTTCCTCTAAAAGAAATTACCCTTTAGGGGAAAGTAGCGGGCCCCAAGATGGGCGGGAATTCTAGTATAGTGACATCCTCCGCTTCCTCCAAAGGTCTGGGGCACATTTTGGGCCACGAGCACCCGTCCTTCAGACTCCGGGAAGGGGAGAGCGATACGCCCATAGGGGTCCAGTTGAGGGGAGACAAAGGGTTGATTTATCGGAAGTGACACGAGATAGTGCGAAGAAGGATTGATGACGCAGAGAGAGATAAATCGCCTCAGTTATACGTCACACCAGCTCTTTCTTATAGGGATGAAGAACGCTGACATCTAAGAAAAGCATAGAGAAGATAGAAGGATAGTTGTTCCTGATATTTTGTTAGCTTGGAGTATTTTTGACATCTTGAAAGAGCAGGGATTGAAATGCTTCACTTGTTAATTCTTTCGGATCATTTTCTTATTATTGATGCCTACTATTATATTAACTGCGTATTTCCTAAGTATTGTTTCCAATTCAGATATAAAAAAATTAATATAAGGGAAAAATTTCAATAAATTAAATATCTTACGATTCACCGCTTTTTCTTTCTAAGAAACCTCTTTTAAATAATTCTTCGAAAAACTATAAACTTTTACGACATATTATTAAGAAACAACCGTATTTCACTCTCAATATTAATGTTATAAAAGGTAAAAATAATCATTTAATATGATATAGTAACATGTACGAACATGGAAGAAATAGACGCATAACCACATTTAAATTATTCACGTATCTGGCGAATCCATCTCTGAAGAGAATTGTGCATATTTTTATATTTGTGAACAGGAGAATGTCTATTCTTCTCCCATTTCCCCTGCCTATCATTCCACCACAACATTCACTCATAATCATTCACCCCCATTTCATTCATAATCGCCGCTTCAGAGGAGGTGCGGTAGGAAGGGCATCCGGCACCCTAGTATCATTATTAAATAATCATTTAATATTAATATATCATTTAATATAAATAGTTAATAAATTTTTAGACAAACATTTTTCTATCCGTAAAATGCTAATTAAGTATAACAGATTAATTACAAAATCTTGTAGGTCTAAAGAACTTTAATTCTTTCTGCCCTGAAAACGGTTCTTTGCTTATACTGAAGAGAAAATTGAAGGTGAAACCACAATTAATATATTTTGTAATATATTCTCTCAGAGAAATATTCTGTTAAGAAACACTTCCAACCCCTAACACGCAAGTTCGTGTGAATCCAGTGCAGCATATGTGCCGCCGAGGATGTACTACCCCCGAAATTGAAGTGTGTCCCAGAACATCGGGAGTATCAGACCTGGATACCAATTGTTCACAGTTATGAAAGACGAATGCGTGGTGTAGCGGTCAACTCCCCTGTGATCTAAGCACGCTATCCCAGGTTCAATTTCCGACTCGCCACCATTTTTATTTTGCTTGAATTAACACATATCTTCTCCAAGTGTAGGAACATGGAAGAAATAGATGCATAACCACATTTAAATTATTCACGTATCTGGCTAATCCATCTCTGAAGAGAATCGTGCATATTTTTATATTTGTGAACAGGAGACTGTCTATTCTTCTCCCATTTCCCCTGCCTATCATTCCACCACAACATTCACTTATAATCATTCACCCCCATTTCATTCATAATCACCGCTTCAGAGGAGGTGCGGTAGGAAGGGCATCCGGCACCCTAGTACCCCAGCTACATAAAACGAAGCATCATATATCCATCCCCATTCGTCGACCCCACATTAAGTGGGAAAAGGGTTAATGAGGGAGGAGACTGTCTATTCTTACGAAAAGTGCTTGATAGATAGAAAAAGAAAACATTTTTCGCGTCGATGAGACATTCACAATATATGATATTATTTCTTACAAAAAAGTTTGTATCGATTGTCATAAAATTCAAAAGACATTAGGTCTTGCGGTGGAAGATAAGGACCAGAAAATTGCAGAATAATGACCGGTAAAAACACTCAGAAAGTATGTGGTTATTCAATCGTCAATAATCGATTTAACAATTAGGAATCTGAATTAACGAGAGTATAAAAATTCTTTTTCACCATCAGAAATTACTACAACAAGGATATAAATCTTGATACTAAGAAAGTTTTGCTTCAAATGGGGGAAATACCTCACTAAAAATCATCTTAAACAGTTTTTCTGAAGTATATGTTTATTAACTATATAATTAATACAAGCAGTTAGATTTTCCTTTAACAAATAGTTTATCAGCAATGAGTTCAAAGCTATCAAGAATTCAAAAGATTGAATGTTAAGAAGAGGAAGTACAACGTAACCATAAAAAAGTCACAGTTGGAGAATATCTCACTATTATAAAATAATAAATAATATTTTTGTTTATTACAACAATACTAACATTTGAAACGAAAATATTCGTACACTAACACAACGCGATATTAACTAATTAAAGTGACTTCAATTATAGAAATGAATTGTTCTAAGAAAAAATATAATAATGAAATAAACGCTAACAAGTAAAAAGTGATGCTGATTCAAGTGTGTGCACAGCATATACCAGTGAAACATTATGAAAATCTGTCGTTTGATGCTGTTTTTATTGTTTCTTATTTTCAATTTTGTAAATACATTTTGTTAATATAACTTCTTTGATATACAGAATGAAATGCAACCCTGGAAGGGACGCATATTGAAATCAGACTGAAAGGGACGAAAAAAGAAAAAAAATATGTAGGGAAAAATTCGAAGTCGTGTATAGAAAAAAACGTTCTTAATTTCCGAGTCATTCTCAAAAGTATCCTTCAATCTGGCAATACTACGAAAATATCGTAAACACATAAAATGTTGAGGTATCGTATTATCATTATTATTATTATTATTATTATTATTATTATTATTATTATTATTATTATTATTATTATTATTATTAGGTCCTTGAAGGATGGAGACGCGGAGACGCAACAGCAGAACAAAAGAGGAACATAGCAACGTGAAGCACGCCGTCCGCATTGCGGGTTGAAGGAACGAAGGCGCGTGTTGCCTCTGACCCCCGCCCCCCTGTGCCATTTCGATTAATCGATCGGCTCTCGGCACGGCACGCACATCCTCACCACGAGGCGGTTGTTGGCGGCGGGGGCGGAATGCAGGCTGTAGCGAATGCCAGCGAATGGTTGGTACACCGCGTTAAAAGTTTGGCTTGCTGGGGAGCAGAAATCTTATCAGAGAGATCGGGGAAAATATGAGGCTTGGAAATGAATTCACAATGTTACAGTTTACACTGCCACTGAAGAAAGAAGTCTTCCGAATGGATGCAAATGATTTTGGGAGATTCTAACGGCAGCAAAAAAAGAACGCAAGAAACGGACGTTAGGGTTGAAAATTTTAGGGTTTTATGAGGAAAAAATTGTTAATTAACTTACGCTAATTACAATAAATAAATAAATTATAAAATTAGTTCATCTGCTAGCTCGAATGAGGGTAAAGTACATCTCATCCCATTCCATTCTTTTGTGGTGTATAGGGGTAATATATTTTTAAAATATAATTCTAACTTTGAATTTCGTACAACGAAAATATACAATGTAATCGTAGACTGGAATCCACATAAGTTTTTTAGTAGTACCCTTGTTAACAGATTATTACGGAGTTCGAGTCACCGTACCGACCTAATTATGCAGAATATCAAAATACAGAGAAGGAAATGCGAAGGAAACAGAAAATGGCATAACGAAAGTAAGAGAACTGAACGAGAAAAAAGAGATAAATACGAACTAAAGAGAGAAGAAAATTACGAAATGAAGAAAGATAATACGTACGGATGGAAAGCGAAAAGTATGAAAGGAAGAAAGTGGGAAGGAAAGACAATATCTTACGAAGGTTATACTGCAGATAATATAGTAAGCAAAAGCTGAGGAGACGAAAACATGAGGAATAAACGAGAGAGCGAGACAGGAGTATGGACGCATTAGCACACGACGTATTCTGAAGCCGCAGATCGTATCTGCTGTAATAACAGTCGACTAACGATCCGATGTTTGTCTTGAGTCATTTTTCACAGCGCGAAAACGGAGGAAAATGAGAAGTGGAGGAATTAATGCTTGACACTTGACGAATGCGATAAAAGAAAATATATAACGAGGAATGGTTCTTGTTATGCTCGTGTGCAAAGGAATAATCAATACGTAGAGACTCTAATAGATTTAGAGTGTCAGAAGTAATATTCCCAATTATGGCAATAACAGCTATAAATATCTGGTAAAGCGAGAGATCATTGGAATGCGCTATTCCAATTTATAACTCTAAACACATAATTGTGCGTTAACGAACAAAGCTGAATATTAATGGTCCCTAGTGAGTTGTCAACGTAAACTATGAACCATTTATTATGTTCCCGTAATGTTATAAAACGAATGCATTGTAATATAAACAACTCTTAATTTTCCTCAATTGCATTAGTATTTTCTGTGAAATTGTTCATTTAACATAGCAAAATAACCAAACATTAGAAACAAAAAATATAGCTTTGAATAAAATGTATGGTAAAAATTATATTGCTTTTTTCAAAACCATTGAAACAGCGATAGCTTAATTTTTCAAAAATGCATTCTCAGTCACAGTTTAGCCTAAAAAATGTTTTATTTGTGCGCATAGAATGTAAAAGATACCATTACTCATAAAATATTACCGAGTGAATTCAAGGTTTTAGAGTAAACTTCAGAAAATTCTTTTTGCCCTCAATGTTTCAAGCGACGTTGTGATACAAATCAATTTTTTCTATCTATAATTTGGAAGTAAATGTCTGAATCTAAAAGGATTATTTGAAATTTTGGTTTTCTTATTTAAAAAAATCAAGCTGCTTTCATTTCAAAGGATACTATTGTTGACTAAACAACTGTTAACAAACAATTGTCACACTCAGTGGATGAATGATAAGTGTTTGGAGAGTTTAGAGATATCACACTGCTTACAAACAGAAATTATGTATGAATGCAAAATATGATATGAGTAAATACGATAACAGAATGATGCATTAATATCTTTGACCCACCTCTTGGATGTTTCAGGTTTTGTCTCGACCTGTCATGAAATTTATTAGAAATCGTGGATTCGATTGTGAAGTTATTGTATCATTCCTTCACGACTGTCGACGTTAGCGTCGGCTTCATTTGTAAACCAGTCGAGGTTGCAACTATTCAGGCTTTTCAATTTCGTGTTTTTAATGTACCTTGCGCAGAATGTGAGGTATTCCCAGTAATTCCATTTCCTGCACTTCACTGTCCTTAGTATTACCTGCGATCTTTCATTTAAATTTTTTGTGACAATTCCCAAAGCCCAAAATTATTCCCAACTTCATTATTATAATGGATGTTGTATTTTTGTGTCATGGATGGTGTGGATTATGGATTGAAATTACGAATGGTATGTTTTTATTTATGTACGTTTTGTGGTGTTCACGTTCAGGTTAACCAAAGGTAGAACACCGGTTAGTAATAAGAACAACATTAAACACGAAATATGGATGAAACGCATCCCAATAAATTGGCCATAGTAACTTCCTACCTACACACAGCTCGAGAAGAAAAAAAAAATAGAAAGAGACCGTAACATTCCCACAGAATAAGAAAGTCATCATCTCGTCTTTAAAAAAATGAAAATATGCTCGTACATGACGTTTTCTGAAGTTCGCTTTATATTAGTCGTAAAACAATTTGAATGATAATACAAAATATCCCAATTATTTAAACTATTGGAATATGTTAATATTAATAGTGAAAATAGTTGAGAATTCGTTCACAACCTGCCCTTATTGTATTAATCTGCTTCTTATTGTATTTTTTCACGAAGTAATCCTTTACTTTCGCATTTGATTTAATTTGCAATTCTTTTTGCTTTTCTATTCTATGGATTCATTATCTTATTATTATTCATTTTCATCTTTACTGACATATTTTTGCAGTGTTAAAAATAATTTCGTAATCATTAACCCTCTACCAACCGATGCTTAACAGTGTATCAAAACTTTTTACCTTTTTCCTCCTCCCCTTCATAGATTCCATGATCTGCGTACTACGCTCGCAACAAAACGTATTGGAAATGCCTTCGTAATACTTTTATAGAGTTATTTATTCAATCTTTTCATTTCGGAAAGTCCCATACGATGGAATTTTTAACGGAGATTAACATAAGATATATTAAATTCTAAAATCCGTTCATGATGGTGTGGTGGAGAGATATAGGTATCCGATATTCAATACAGTTTTAATTAACAATTTCAATTTCAAGATTATAGAAAAAGTTAAAGCATGAGGTTGTAGAACAACTTTAAGAGCATGAATCTTGTCCACAAATCGTTAGGGTGAACTTCATTTCGGAAGCATTCTGTGTATTGCAGTTTTGTTATGAGGGAGAAATAAAGCACCCAGTCGGATGAATTGCAGTTGTTGTTGGAGAGCAGAAAATAAAATGGCAATGGCATGTGGAGCTTATAAGGAATAAGACATTATGAAGTTAAGGGGAACTGATGAAGGGTAGTAAGAGGATGTGACAGAAGAGCCCTTTAAGGGCCGGAGCAGTGAATGAAGGTGCGTCCAAATGCTTCCCATGAAACATCACCTCTGACCTCATAAGGCGTTCCACGTTGTCCGTCGCGTTCGGAAGCATCCGGTGTGGGAGTCGGCGATACAACCGACCGAAGGAGGGTGGGAAGAAGAAGGGAGAGAAACTGTAGACCAAGCAGAGGAGGAGGTGGGAGACCAAGACACGCATCGCGCCGCCCGCTGCTTTACGGCCCAGCGCGGAGCTGCGCCATTGGTCGACTCCACATCGCCCAGCGGGGAGGGCCGTAAAAGCGGAAATGGCCTTCCTCCTCTTCCCCTCTTCCTCTGAAGCACCGCCGTGCCGACGTCCGTCCGTCCGACTCGCGTATTCTGCTGCCAATTCCACACAGAGGGATTGACGATCCGGCCCGGAGGACCGAATTACTTCGGGGTCGCATTCCACGCGCTGAATCTTCCGCGTTGCGTTTCGTCAGGGGAAGGTTGACGCAGCACGAAATGACCTCATCATGCAACTATTCAACGTGTTCTCTCCATACTACGCAGATTACTATTTCTTCCAAATACTTTGCACTTGTTCTCTCTAGGATAGCAAACTATCGCGAAAATAAAATCCAACTTAATTAAACAAAGAAAAATAATATTTAACTCCAAAAAGAATTAAAATTTTTCAAATTATTCCTTGAAACTTCATACTTTTGAAATATACTTTGCTGAGCTTTCATTAGTTCACTTACATTGTTGTTTTACCACTAGCGAGGAACCGTTAAAACATTTATTAAACAAATATTTTGATTCAGATATTTGATACAGATGTACTCAAAAGTTGAGTTCAAAGGCCGAGGTTAATCAACCCAATACTTCGTGACCACAAGAGGCTTTCGAAAGTTTTATCTTTCGCATCGAACGTTCGGACACACTGTGTGGAAGGCAGAGATCGCTATGACTCGTAAACTCGTTAGTTCTGCAGGCAAGAAAACGTTTACATAAGCTACTTTTTGATCGCTGCTAATACACGACAGAGGAGCGGAAGGCGGTGCCGTACTCTTAGCCCGCATTCGATACATGCAATGTGGAGCACGTATGTGATACTTTCCGAAGACGGCGGAAGAAAAGGAAGCAAGTCGTAAAACAGGCAAGAGTTATTGATTCCATGAATTGAAAATGAAGTAGAGGCTCGGAAGCCGAAACCGAAGAGTGCGGAGGAGCAAATTGAAAATGCGGAATAAGAGAGACCGCAAGAAAATTCAAATGAGCGTTCTGAATAAACGCAAAGAAAGGTGGTAGTAAACCAACACGTATGACCAACGTAGTGTTTGGAAAGTTAATCCTCAGGGAAGTTTCTGCCAAAATATAAAAATGGTTCATTGGATTCACAATGCATTTTTTTATATTCACAATGGTTTTTAAGTATATTTTATTACTTGATTTCGATCTTAATGTTTTTCCTCGGGGGCAAACTTAATTTAATTACAACTAAAGGTAATTTTAACTAAAAAATCATTTTATCTTATTTTAACAAATTAATATGAATTATTTTAACTTACTCTGCCTTGTGTCGTCTCCCGAACGAGTACATACACTTTAGTTCACTAATTTTAACTAAATAAAGAAAATATTGCATGAAGTATTTCGAAATGAAAGTAACATTGCTAAACGAATGGAAGAGCTTAAACAAAAATTGATGTGAAAATCGTGCAACTAAGTTAAGTGCTACACAAAAACTTGTAGAGGAGAGGGTGTTTATGGATCAAAACAGACGTTTTCAAGGAGAAAACCAAAATAAAAAATTACACTTTTAGAAATTGTAAAACATTCGAGTCAATTTTTTATGTTCTCTGGATTCAAATACAAAACTGTGAAGCCACAACATAGATTTCGCGAAATAAGTGATCACAAAGGACAATTCTCGGAAAAAGAAAAGTAAATCTAATTGAAACAAGAGTTGATTTTTTTCAGCTGTCATTAGATGTGTTAACAAAAATCGAGGATATAAATTTTAAGAGAAATACAAAACTTGTAGGCAAGAATGACGGTATATCGTATATCTTTTAGTTGGTTTGTCCCCTCATCTTTACTTTACTTTGTCTTTACTTGGTCTGTGGCCTCATCGACCGACAACTCGCGTATACAGCTATCGGAATATGCTAGCCACGCCACTCCCTTCAAGAGAAAAGATACAGGTGGACGACTCTACGTTGGAAGTAGCCGGCAGGCTGGTCTTTTACTCAAGCACTTAGGTAGCTGGCACAGCTATCTTTTTTGCTTCTTCTGACCATTGAACAACATGGGTCAACTACTCATGTCAGTCTCTATTTGAACGTGTCTCTGCATGGCTGTCTTGTGAATGAACTCTTGATTTTGGTTTTGAAATTTGGTATTTACGAGTGAGAAAGACTTTTCAATTCATACTTATTCAAAAGTCCTTTACAACCTGAGAGTGTGGGTAAAAATTTGAGGAATATCGACCCATGACGGCCGATATATTTAAAAATAAACAATAACTGGTTCCAAAGTGCTAGGATATGAGACACATAATATTTGGAAACGGGATTCTATGCCTATGAATTTAGATAGATGATGAGAAAGCGAAGGAGGAAAGTGTGAAGTACCTGTCTAAATATCCCAGGAATTGACTAGAGCATTTACGAGGTATTTCGAAAAATACGACGAGGTAATGAGTAAACATGACAATCTGAACCAGTATGCACAGGCTAGAAGAATGTTTAAGACAAAAATTGTTAAAGCAAAAAGAGCAGATTGGGAAAGGTTTGTAGAAACGGTTATGCAACGTTGCTGCTGGAGTATGCCTTACAAGTTGGGAGCTGGGAAAATTAAACAAGAGACAATATGGCACAATATAGAGGTAGATGGTGATATGAAGCAATCTTGGAGAGATATAGGCCATGGGATTCTAAATGAAATATATCCAGTACGTACAAAACATGACTGTCTAATAAATTGGGAAAAGGACAGTCCAATAGAGCAAATAACAAAGAGTGAGTTGGAGCAAATTGTGAAAACGTTGATACCTCGGAAAAGCCCGGGTTTTGATATGATAAGTCATGATATAGTTCGAAATGTGTTTGGAGTCATCCAGGAACGATTATATAAGATTAAGCAGTATTGCATTGATCAAGGCTATTTTCCAAAACAGTGGAATTGTAATTAAAACAGGGACGTGACACCAAGAAGGCAAAATCATACCGACCGATATCGCGATAAGACCAATTCTAACGTATGGGAACATGGCATGGGCACACAGAGTTGCACTCATTCACATAGAACGGAAACTGAAACAAACACAACGGGCGTGTTTACTCAAAATTTGGGGGAGGGCTTATAAAACAAAGCTTTGGAAATTATACACAGGGTTCTACCTTTAGACTTATATATTACCAAATTGAAGTTCTAGAGAGATTGCTAGAAATAGATGGGAAAATAGAAATCAATGGAACGGTTTACACACGGGATAAAAAAGAATCAAGAAAGAAACTAATAGAGCACGTTTTAGAAGCATGGAAAATTAGGTGGAGTAATAGGATAAAAGGGAGAATAACTTTCAATTATATACAAAAGGTAGGTTTCGCATACAAAGAACGTAAATGGTTTCATTTAATTCCATATGTAATTGAATTTATTTCGGATCATGAGAAGTTCAATCATTTTATGAACAAACGAGGTGTAAAAAATAATGCAAAATGTTATGTGTGGAGAAGAACGTGAAACACGATAACATCAGATGTGGGAAGGTGTACTCTACGAGGAGGAACGAGCGAGATATGTACAATTTTTTAAATATAATAAATTTATTGTCAAAAAACAGTACAAACTGCGTATGACCACGTGGAGGAAAAAAAACTAATTTACTCTCCGGAAGCAAGCAAGGGACCATCCCATCAATTCCGATCAAGGGCCCTAAGGCAGAGGCGGATTCAAAAATTTCAGCAAAAGTTCCTAGATAAGATAAAAAGTTAGCTGCGAGTTATAATACTAATAGAACGTCAATATGTTTGTAATTTAACGCATAAAATTTACATGTACAAATTATTATCGAACTATAGATTACTCCGAGTATAGTGTTTAAAAATCATAAGAATTGAAATAACACTAAATTCACGATGTATTGTTACAATAAACACGCCCCTAGACAAAGCCTAGAGAACCTGTATAATAAATCCGCCTCTACCTGAAGGAAAAACGGAGAAAAACCCGGGCCAGGATGGAGATTACGAATTAAGGGATACGAATAAGAAAATAACAACAAAAGAGGCATACAGTGCATAGAGAGATTTCGTTACCCAGCTAGGACATACGCGTTAAAAAAAGGAACATGATGATGAATGAAGAGGAATGAGTTGTGAGGTAGCAGAATTTTGAGACAGACATAGTGAAGAAAAACAAACGACAAAGGACAAAAGAATGAAGGACAAGACAAAGAGGACAGAAGATTTAGCGTCCGCTTCCCGTGGCAGAGATAGGAACACTGATATAAACAGTGATAATGAGACGCAATAAGGGGTAAAATAAACAAAGGAGAAAATAAAAATATGTAAGAACCTTGTTATGACACTGCTCTCAGACAAGGTGATCATAGTAGCCATGATCAAATGAAATACCGTTTAGTAATGAACATATTTGTTTATCATTCGGACTAGCAACGACCTCGAATAAATCACTTCAATAATATAAGTGTGATATATTTTCAAATGGGAAATGTCTGTGTTTTATGTCATGCATTGCAAGAAGGTTTTGGTCTATTCAACACACTTTTACTTTCTCCAGTCTACAAGAGCACGAAGCGTATCTTGAAGAACTCACCACCAATATCTCGAATTAGGGTGGTTGCAGCGATCACTCTGAATTATGAATCCACTGGAATAGCTTTTCTGAAAAATGAAATAAACCCTCATGGTTTATTTATTGGTATTGGAGATTTTAAGATTAATTGTGTGTTTAATTACATATTCAGTGTAATAAACAACGAGTAACTTTCTTACAATCATTACAATTCATCGATTATCAGTTAAAGAGCTGCACATTCTCATTGATGAGTCTCGAGTTAAAAGTAAAGTTCATTTAGAAAAGAAAAGTTCATTAAAAAATTAATCATACATATCTTTTGCATTGACGTATGCTAACATCATAAGTCAGGTAATACCTTAATGGATTAAGTTCATTTTCTTGATTAAAATCAATTGATGCTATCTTACGAACTATGTTTTGTGGCCTGAGTTTTTCTTCGGTTTTCTTTCAGATAGAGGCGTATTTTATATACAAACTCTTTAGGAATTTGCAGAGAGGCGGCGGTCTATTGTAATAAATAATCTCAAATTTAGAATTATTTTCGTGGTAACGATTTAAAAACAATATATTCCGAATAATCTAGTTTGATAATATGTACTTGCGAACTAAATTTTTGTGGTTTGTTTAACATAAATTTTGTTGTTTTTGTTGATATAATTCGTAGTAAAGTTTCATTTGTCTCTAAGGAATGTGCTCAGCGTGGAGTCCACCTCTGTCTTGATGGATAAGTCCCTTGATTGCTTCCGGAGAGAAAATTAGTGTGACTTCCACGTGGTCATACGCAGATTGTAACAGGTTTTATGACATTAAAAATGTGTGCCCCATCCTGGCCCGGGTTTTTCTCCGTTTTTCCTTCGGGTAGAGGCGGATTTCTTATACAGGTTCTCTAGAATTTGTCTAGGGGCGTGTTTATTGTAACAACAAACCGTGAATTTAATGTTATTTCAATTCTTATGATTTTTAAACACTATACTCAGAATAATCAATAGTTCGATAATAATTTGTACATGTAATTTTTTTGCGATAAATACAAACATATTAACATTCTATTAGTATTATAACTCGTAGCTTACTTTTTATCTTATCTAGGAATTTTTGCTGATTTTTTTGAATCCGCCTCTGCCTTAGGGCCCTTGATCGGAATTGATGGGATGGTCCCTTGCTTGCTTCCGGAGAGTAAATTAGCTTATTGTCCTCAACGTGGTCGTACGCAGTTTGTACTGTTTTTTGACAATAAATTTATTTATTTATTATTATTTATTAAGATGGCCATCTGCTAAACGAAGGGATGGTCCATAAATTACGTAACGATACCTCTCATCTAACATCCTTCCACTCCATAACGCACCTGTAACATTACGTTTACCGCACCCCCAAAAATTTACGAAACGCAAAACGTACGTCTCCCCTCCCGTGAAGTGAAGATTCTGTTGCTTTTTTTCGGAAAGTGTGGGGACAAATTTTAATACTCCGACGGAATTTTTCGCCAGAGTTAGTTAGACTCAGGCTGCGTTACGGACGGTCCCTGAGTATTTCAAACAAAGGATTTGATAAGTTCTACATATCTGAGTGGAATTTATTCTCCCGTGAAACATCACGAACACAGACACAAAATGGAAATTTCTCGACTAGAAGATGGTGGCTAAAACGAACTGCACAGAGGGAAGACGGGAAAATCGACATCGCTGACAAGTCTAACGCTGGAGAAGAGGTTTCTCGGGAGGGTCAACTCCATTAAGCTTTTGTGCCATCTACAGGATTACCCAGGCCTTCAAAACCAAGTTACGCGGAGGAACCTCTTTCAATCAGTTAAATAAATGAAGCTGATTTAATAAGCGGAACTGATTGAGACGCCGTAAATTGCAACAATAGATCAATACCACTATGACGGTCCGAATGAGTGAAATATTGGACACACAGTTTTTAATGTACAAATGGAGATTAATAATTCGAATCTCTGCGATCAAAATCAAGATCCTACTTGATATATTTTCATCTAAATAAGTTTAATGAAGCAATTCAATATATTTTTTTCATTCTCTGTTAATAAAAGAAACTTTTCAGGACATGATAAAAGAACGTAAAAAAGTATTTATCGATTTTCTTTTCAACTTTCGGGCAGTTTCCTAATATACATGATGTTCAATACAGAATAATGTTGGGCTAAAAAAAAAAAAAAAAAAGAACACGTATTTTGTATTGACTTCATAATTCCTCCGCCCGAATCGTGTGGTTCGGTGGAAGACCGGGTTCGATAACCGTATATTTGCTACATATAAATAAGACATGTAATTAAATAAAAAGGTGATTAAAAAGTATCTTATTTATTTCTGGAGAGACACAGCAGAATCAGAACACTTCGTTTTGCATCTGATATTGATTGATAGTCTGCTGTCGTAGACGACATGGTATAATAGTGAGTTGAACATTTTTTTTTGTAGCCAATGGACCACTCCGCATCCGAACTTCGCAGCTTGATGCTCATCTGTTTTCGAATAATCCCACGTCGAAGGCGTAGAGCGATGGCTGACGAGCTCGAAACCGAATGCGACACCATGAGCGAATGTTTGCGTTACGTCATTGCCATATGATGCATCCTCTACGCCACACGCCGCGATCCCGAGAGGGAACTGTTTAACAGGACATCCAACACGAAAAACAACGCGTCGCTTTATTTCGCCCACTCTCCTCTTTTCGTTTATAATCATGAGCAGATAACCCGCGCAACACAACAAATCGAACCCGGATTGGGAACGCTGGAGAATGGTGACGAAACAAAAAAATAAAAATAAAAAGTGTGTACACACACAAGCGGACACTGGAAACGACAAGTACATCCATCAGAACCCACCGCGGTAAAACGACGAAGATTAATCTGACGTTAATTCAAAAAGCCGCCGTGGAGAGGCGCGGTGAACCCCGGCCGTCGCATCACGTGACATCGTTCGCTCGCGATACGTCACGTCACCTGACACGTGACATACTCCCACGTCTGTCACCCCTCCGTACTATTCGAGCTTTAACCCGAATTCTTTGCCGAAAATTGGCCGCCGATCACGCCTGAGCCACGTATAACGATTCCACGTACGCGAAGTGGAAAGAGGCGTGGTATCTTCTATGCAAATAGCTCTCCATAAATTAACGTCACGATAATACGTCAGATACGACGTGGTTGCGGTGGTGAAGAGCCAAATAAAGCGACAAAAGCTGCGAGCGGAGCGACGTGTGTCGCTCATTTTGTTGACGATGGCCGACATTTCAACTGACCTTCGCGGTGATTCCAGCGACTAATATTTGAACCGCAAACCTTCGTTAAACACGAAAAAAAAAACAATGAGGATCAATAAATGCATTCTCAAATCAAATTCTGTTTTCGAAGTGAGTTTCAATTACTTATAAACTCACGCAAACGAGAGAAGAACAAAGACTCACTGGTTGAGAATTTTATTTATGTTTGGCGTTTATCTCCATCCAATAGAATAAATCAACAACGTGACCACAAAAATAGATTTTCAATGCTTTTACCTCTTCTTAATAAAATGAAACAATGTACATAGAAAATATATATTTGAAGCCGAAAGGTCACCTGTATAAAAATTAAGTTTCGAAAGTTAGAGTCAAATATCTCGAAAGTAATAAAAATTTCATTAATTCTACTAACTCTTCCACGGAAATGTTTTTCGGAAAAAAAGAAAGAGAAGTCTTTAATATAAGTCCTGCTCTTTCTACTTGACTAAATTTTAATGGCCCAGATATTGAATAAAATTAAATGTTCCATTCTTATTGCCAGGGTTGTTTTATCCTGAGCAGGTTCTGAAAATATTTTTGATAAAATGGGAGGTCTATTGTTTCGTGCAATGCGCAGGGATTCTCCCCAAATGGGCGAAAAATCCGAACACGAAGCAATTCAGAGAGCAACAGGATACATTCCCCTACCTGAATGGAATTAATGAATAATAATCACGGAGGGATATTATTTGCATACCGGAACATTTAATTAGAATAAAGAAGTATTATCATATTAGAGCGAAGTAAATATTTCAAAACTGCCAAAAACCAGAGCTATTCATGCATAATAAATATTTAAATACGGGATTTCTCGTGTAATTGCAAATGGGTTCGACCATGGATTTGCGAAAACGTTCTACAGTTCTTGCGGCGAAAGAAAAGTAACGAGGGAGGAGCCTAAAGACCACGTGAATGTCGAGGAACCAGTCACAGCATTGCGTGATTGCCGACTCCCACACGCGGTAGACACTTGGGGTTTTACTCGTTTTAGCAGAATCTTAGTGAGTTTACGTTCGGATGCCGTCTACACCATCCGATGCGTTGTAATTGATGTACCAACTGATGGACAGAGGGATTCATCGATAACCCTTCAGTAGTTAGCTTTACCGCGGTTTACAATAGCCTTTGCGGGGGTGTCGTGGCATGCAGTCCGGAATGGGTGAAGTCATGTTAGACCACCCTCCACTGAAGAATAATGACAACATCGCGCATCCGATTCCTTGGTTACGTCACGTTACGTTTCTCTCGCCAC
>NNCF01126845.1:369902-429128 GCA_002313205.1 Laupala kohalensis | reverse complement strand
TATATATATATATATATATATATATATATATATATATAGGTATGCTTGGGTTTTCGCGTCTAATAAATTATATGCATCATATAGTTTAAAAATATTAAAGGAAAAGTTGTTGCTTGAGGAGTAATTAAAATATTTGAAATACAACGATATTTTATGAAGTTTATTAGTGATCCTTGAGAAGGTACTGCGTTAAAGAAACAACGGTTCATAAAACTGAAATTCCGAAAACCCATATACATTCTTTCTCAAATTGTATACAAGATAAAATGAACATCAATCAATTGAAAGTGCACAGCATCGCACAATGAATAATAATTCATATTACTGTCACAGCAATATACGAGGAATTGATATAAAACCTTGAACAGTTTGATAAAACTTTGGCAATCCTAACCTCCATTGTAAACACTCCTATAAGATACGAGTACATTAAAACAAACTTTTTCTGTTTAAAGAAAAACTGGAAGAAGTAAATAAATAATCTATTGCAAAAAAGTTGAAAATTGCGCATGAGCACGAGAAGGACAATAAGTTAATGACCTCCCGGGAAGTATGCAAGAGACTATCTCATCAATTCGGTTCAATGTATAATAAGGAGAAAAACCGGGTCGTACAAGAAGCTACGCAGATAACATACACAACCATACAATGTTTTAATGCAGATAAAAGCACACTCTGGTCTCTCCTTCCAATTGTACTTATTTTGGGACACGAAAATATAGTTGAAATATAGTATGATGGCAATATGAATGACACGAAAGAGAAAAGAAGCAACAAAATTATAGAAATAACAATTTGAATCGCAGAAGCTTCAATTATTGAGTTGAGTCAGCTTCTGCAGTCTAGAGCGCAGTCAACCAAGGTACTCTCTTTATTATGCGGAACCCTGAGTCTGGACAGGCCGTATGATTAAGCACTAAAATGTACAGCGTACGCACAATTTGAAGTGAAAGTACAAAGGGTATACCCAAAGTCATCTGACTTTGCCTCGAGAAATTCAACTTCAGAAGAAAAAAAATCATGAACGGAAACGCACTGTTTATTAGTTTATTGTATATTAGTCGCAGTAAATTACTTTATTGTCCTCAACGTGGTCATTCGCAGTTTGTACCAGCTCTCTTGACAATAAATTATTTGTATATTTATTGCCAGTCTAACAAACTTGATTTTGGTATAGAACCTGTAATCAATTTAGCAGCCAACGCTTTTACTTCGCCAACGTCCATAAGAGTAATGATAAATGGTATCTCGCGTTCTGTTGGCAAGTCATTCTAATTTGAATCAATTGCCAACCTCGGTCAACAATTCAATTCACTTGCTCTCCTGGTGCTGTTCTGTACTTTCTGCAACGAGCGAGTGGAACGAATATTACTTTGTATCTTTGTTTGTTGTGTTATTGACTTGTATTTCTTTATAACGAATAGTCGCTTTTGTAACTACTATTAATATTTATTTAGATATTACTCAAATTCTTTGTGACCACTCTTTTCCTGAAATTTTTCGAGCAAGATGTAGCGGGACGCTTTAACCTCACATTATCAGCTGATGAGTATGACGTGGACCGCTGCCTGCATGCGAGTGAGTTTCAAGGATTTGTTTCGTAGAAGTTGGCAATATTGTTTAAGGCAGCCATATTGAATACTTTTACGCAAAGTATCGTGACTTTGAGTATAGGTGAACGAGAGAAGCACTGAGTTGTCGGCCGGACCTTTAAAAGCAAAACATTTGCACACGTACGAAGGGGTACTCTTAAAACACCCGAAAGCAAATGAACAGCATATGTAGTTGGAGGATATATTGAAAAGGATTTATAAAAGAATTTGGCACTGGGTAGGTAGAGTATTTAAAAAAGTCAAAGGAACAGCATTAAATCTCTCTATTTGCGTACGTTATATAATCAAGATAAATAAAAAATTAAATTGTTGTTGGCGCTATTCTGTTCTTTCTACATCGAGCGTGTGGAATGGATATTACCGAATGTCGTAGTTCGTTGATTTAATAACTTGAATTTTCTACAACAATGTCATAAAGTCGCGTTTGTTATTTATTCGAATATTATTTAAATTCGTAGATGTTGGTTAATCGTTAGGCCGTCGTATTGCGATAATTTTGGTATAGTTGCATGACTTAGAGTATAGTTAAGGACTCTGTTCTGAACACATTTTCAACGATCCCTTAAAGGGAAACGTACTCTCGTACCCATGAAAGTTTCGAGAGAATGCGTGAGTGAGACGGCGTGCAGAGTGTATAGAGGAACGTGGCGTATGTTTGGGCGAATGGGGAGTGTTTAGTGTGAACGCGCCAATGCATGTGAGTAATCTCTACATAGAGATGAAAGTACTCGGAGGGTAAGAGAGTGCGTCTCTAGAGGGCGTGACACTCCGGAGTGCATCTGCGGGCGAATAAATGAACATCGACGAGAACGCAAGCGACAAACATGTGAATGCTTTCTTCGCATGTGCGAGGCACAAGGCTGGAAACACAGCTTGATGGGGCGCGAAATGGTTGATATAAAAAGGAAATACTTAAACAATATTCCTCTTATACTTTATTACGCCATTGTTATAGTACTCTAAATACTGATTAAATTACTTTTTTTCATGCATGGTTTTTATCAGTTTTATTTATAATTATGTATTTCTAGCAGTACGAAACTTTGGTACGGTTGTGTACATTATCTCTGTCATGGCCCAAGCTTTTCCGAGTTTTCCGTCGGGTAGAGGTTCTTTTCATACTGGCAGGAATATCGTTAATACTTTAATTTTCTTAACCTCACAATCTTTTTTTACTGCACATATTATGTACAATTCATTTTTTAATAACAAATGGATAACAATACGTATTTATTTAATAATGTGTTTTATAAATATTAAATCCACCTTTAGAGTCCTTGATAGAAAGTGATGGGATGGTCCCTTGCTTGTTTCCGGAGAGTAAGTTAGTTTTTTGTCCTTCACGTGTCATACGCATTTCGTAACTGCTTTTTCCACTATACACATAACATATTTATTTATTTACTATACAAACCAAAGAAGAAAATTTTAATAAAATGAAAAAAATTAACTCTTTAAAAAGTTTAAACAAAATACATTTAAAAAATTATTTTTTTACCATTACTTTATTTGAAGTAGCATGCAAAGGATATAACGCACATATGAAGTCTAGAGTTAGACTAAATATCTACTAATATTCTACAAGTATAGTAAAGAAACTTTTCGTTACAAACAAAATTTTTACATTTAAGTAATTTGGAGGTTTTAAATTATCAATACTCAAACGATCCTACTAGGAAATGAGACCATGTTATCAGAATCCAATCGGCCACCCGACATGATCTCATCATAATAATGAACTATACTCCAAGTTATATAACTTCGTCTAGAATTATGCAATATGGCTACCCAACATAAACTACCAACATCTACGAATTTAAGTTATATGCGTATGAAAATTAATAGTTGTCACAAAACCAACTATTTTCTGTAAAGAAATATGAATCAATAAGACAACAAGATAAGACAACTAGGTGGTATACGTTCTACATGCTTGATGCCGAAAGAACAGAATAGCCCAACAAGAGCAAGTGAATTGAATCGATGGCCGAGGTTGGCAATGGATTTAAGTTGAGCGAAATTCGAATGTTCTGTCCACATGACGCGCGGTACAAATATAAATCCTCTTATGGGTGATGGCAAAGTAGAAGCGTTGGCTTCATTGATCACTAGCTCCGTACCAACATCAAGTCAGTTAGACTGACAATAAATAAATAAATAATTTATTGTGAAGGGAGCTTTTACAAAATGTCTATGACCATGTTGAGGACATTAAAGTAATTAATGCGACTAATATATAATCAACTAATATACACTGCGCGCTTACGTTCATGTCTTTTCTTAAGTTAAACTTTCTCGAGGCAGAGTATCATGACTTCGACTATAGTATACTTCGAGATGTTGGCACAAACATAGATGGTATCATTTCAACAGACTCCATCTCAAGGACTCCATCCTTTTCCTGTTATTATTATTATGTTGAAGGCCAAGAAAATTCTACAATGTAGAATTATTACTCGCTTAAAGTATAGGATGGAATTTGTAATAAGATTTCAGTATCTCTTTAAGTTATAAAATGCTCCGAAATCTAACGTTAAGTTTTGATGTTCGGATAACGACGGATGAAAAAGACGGTGAACGTCATGTGAACGCTGTCTTCACTAAAATCACGCGCTTCACGTTCTCCGATGCCCTGCACGAACGACCAATATTGTTGCTGAAACAAATCAACCGGTTCAAATGAAACTTCCATAATGAAAAAGCAAAAATGGAACAGGAGTGCTTTCATGGCTCTCATTTCGTTATGCAGATCACTGGCAATTTTAATTACAAATATTTCGACAAATGGATGAAATTTTGATGCTCGCAGAGTACTGACGTGCATTTAATAATCTTGATTAAAATACGAAAATAAGAATTTGATTAAATTAGGCATTTGTTTTGAATCAGATCCATCTCTTTCGACATAAATTGAATGATCAAAATGTAACTTTTAATGAAAATGTAACTTTTATTTTATATTATTTCGGTCTATTCTATCTCACCTTATTGGCATTTTTGGCGAATTTTGATCTTTTTTAGCACATTTTACTTCTGTAGAAATAGTTCAAACGATGATACATCGTAATAAAGAGGTCTGGAGTAGTAAATAGATGGACTTCGTTTTTCACTTAGTTTACTCCGTTTTCTTGTCAAGATGTAAATTGTACAAGTGAATCATAGGATTTCTTAAACACAGCAACGTTTTGTCACAGTTTGGTCTTGGAAAAATAAATGCCAGAATTATTATGAATGCACAATCTTATCTCACACTTTTATTGAAAACGGGTTCAGTAGATGTGTCATGAAGATGGACAGATACGACACAACATAGCATGTAGCGTGCCTGGGTCAGACAATCATTTCATCACAAGACAGTTATATAACCAAATATGTAAATTAATTACTTGAACAAATTATTTTTATGTAATTAGTTAAAAGTTTTTACGTTTATCGTTAATACCAAAACAATAGCGTAATCTACAAAAACCACTACAGTTTTACATTTTGCCCTTGCCATGCAAAATCAGAAATGAAGCCTATGTTGTTAGATCTCATAAGGCATGCAATGAGAAAGGATTACCCATCTCTGGATCACATACTTGGGAACAAGTGTCACTTGTTGATGTATACCACTGTTAGTTGTTTAAGACAAGTGTTTTTATCCATTCTGAGTGTAGATTTCACTATGAACAAGAAGAAAGGGGATAGCCGTTATTCTTATCATGTGCCATGGTGTATGTTTGAGGACATCCTACCCACATTGGAATCAGGTTTTCCCGCTCTACGCCGGAAAGAGTTTTCATTACGTTAATGACCGATATATTGGAGAGGAGCATGGCCCTGAATGTTTGGACTGTGCTTGCGGGAAGCGTAGAATCGACTTCGGAATACACGTATCCGATAGTAACGAACGTACACATGAGGATAGGCCTCCAACCATAACAGTTCTCGTTTCTCAAAACCGCGAGTTTTCCGATAACTGACTCCGTTGTATCCGGTAAAAGCGCACGGGGAAGGTATTTATAAGAAGAGACCGCTTGTGAATCGGAATATGGAGCCTCAGATTTCGAAATCATACGGACGATATTCGGGGAATAAAGAGGCGGTTTACTGCAGATAAGGCGGACTGCCAGGACGGGCGCTGCCAAGAGTATAGCGTTGCTGCGGGAAGTAAGCTCCCATCTGTTAGCAAATGGTCGTTTAAGCAGAAATCTAACTTTCTTAGAGCGGCAATGGAAGCTATTCACATCGCATGGCAGGAAGGAGAATATGGGGATGCTCCAGGACTAATATTTCATGTTCCAAAGTGCTTAGCAAATTAAATACGCTATATTCGAAGATAAAGAGTCGTTTTATGCTAATGTCCGTTTAGAAAGCAAATCTGCGAAGAGATTTCCCTATTTGTTTTGGTACACAACACATGGAACGCGTACCATGGATCAGGGAAGGGCAAATCAAATTCCAAGGCAAATAATTGTTCATTTGACGAAAAGGAAATAAAAACATCAAAAGTATCTCATGAAAACTATATTTTCCAATTAAAACGACCATTATATTTTATGACATAATGGTTCTGTGTTAATGTTATATCACATTATAATAATATCATAGGTTCTCGATCTAAATAAATTTTCATCGAAAAAGGACGTGGAATTTTTTGAGATTCTAGCATTGCGTATTGGAAGTGGGAGAGATCAAATATTGTATCCAATATTTCTCAGATGGGCTAACGGTGGAACGATATCACTTACATACCATATATATCTACATACCATATTTCTTACGACATCACTCATTTAGCAATTACTTCGGAATACATTTTCGCGTATCTCCCTTGAAATACGTGAAATATATAATTTTTTAAAATTATTTTATTATCTATTTGAAGTATATAGTAACATTTTAATGGTATAAAGCAAAAATTGTGGAAATGATAACCCAAAGAAGTAATACTAGTTTTTATCGATTTGTCACGATGCTAAAAGACAGTAATGGAAATAGACAGTAAAAAAACTAATTACTGATCTTTCATATTTCTTGCCCTTTAATCCAATGTGAATAATATTGTTATACAGTTTTCGGAATATATGACATGAATTTTCTAACATTAAAAAATTACTTTAATGATCCTTTAAAGTTTTATTGGGTATGTTTTATATGGTGCAACATAGCAGTTTGTCGCTGAAATCTATGTACTCGTCCACTCAGTGAGAGTCAAAAGAAATAAAGGACGGAAAATTCAGCCAGTATATCAAATTTTGTCCGTATTTTATTCGAAAAAGAACAACAGAAACAATTCTTATAAGGGTGGGGGAGGCAAAACTAGCATTAAGAAATTATGGGGGTCGGGGAGAGAGGTAATGAACTTCTTTCATAAAACCTTCATCAATAGTGGCTTGCGGCAGGTTCGAAGAGATTTGAGCAACAGGACCCGTTAATGCTGACTTCCAGACGTAAGAGACCGGACCTGTTCGTCATAAACATGTGACACCACCGGTGCAGCAGCGCTCCTTCGCCTAATAGTGAAAACTGAAACCATTGTTTTCCACTGTTTTCCAGTGCAGGTCGCTTCCGCATTGTGTAGATCTCAATTTTCATACGTTAATTACGGTCGACGCTACTCGAGCCACGTCCTTATGAGTAGTGTCGCTTTAATTGAAACTACCTGACATTAGTACGTCCCATCTAAACATCACTCACTCACATCGCTCTCTATTTTAAGTAAAGCTGCTCTAAGGTACTATTTCGCAGAACGAACACTCAAACGTCGACATTTTCATTTGCTACCAGTCGATAATATTAGTGACGTCACCCTAGGAATTCGTTCTTGCGCTGTAAAAAGTAGTGGTAATAACTAACGCACAATTTAACTTAGCTTGAGCACTCAATTTTTTAAGAAAAATTATAGTTTGACGAATAGTTCTGGAAATGTTGCTCGTAGCTTATCGTAGCTTCATACTGAAACTGATAGAGCGATTCATTCTAGGAAAACCCACATGGTCGGGTACTGACGCTAAAATCGTTTACTTAAATTCTTTAACAGGTTCTTTCAACACAAACGTAACCTCTCACTGGTAAAATATTTCTAACACATACTTAAAACAGTTGGTATATTTAATAGTGCAAGAAACTATTTGAGATTTACACTACATTTACTCGAAATACAACTCTGGTAGCTTTCTTGTTCGTTTCACGAAATAGTATTGCAATATAGGAAACGTTATTGAAGCGGTGATCAGATAAAAGGAAGAAATTTTTCCTGAGGTACAAATACCTCTATTCGTTTCTGGGCCAGTAATCTGGGATTTTTAAGTGGAAAGCTATTCAGAAGAGATGATTTTTCGTACCCTTACGTTTTTTTGGGGTGCTGAACACGAATATGAGATTTGTCAACAAAAATTTTGACTTTTCTGACAAACATTACGAAAAGTTTCGACTTTAGAGCAGTTTATTTGAAAAATAATAATTTCGGTGGAACTTTGATGGAATATTTGAAAACTAGTGAATTTCCTAAAAAACCGGTTCATTGACTTATGTGTAAAAGGGACTGATGACTTCAAAAATTAAGAGTGAAAATCATTCCATTATGGTCTCTCCGTCGCAGTATCCCATTGCTATCGGCCCCCTGTTCTTTCCCTTTCGTTGTTGGCAATCCTCAGATTGGCATTCAGCACCAAAAAACAACAACAACAAAAAGGTATGAAAAATCATCTTTCCTGCAAAATTAATTATCTACACACTTTTTCTTCAACACACATTTCTGGACTACTGTCGAAAAAGGCGGCAGAGGTCGTGGAGTCCATAACTTTCGTCTAGCAGCCCTTCCTTTATTCTATCCTTCCACATGTTTTAACGTTTGACATTTTGAATGTACATTTGTCTCTCTCTTACTAGTTCCAGATGTAATTCCTTTATTCCTCTCACAATCGAGGAGAGTTTCGATAAATGAAGCCTCGATAACAAACCCGTAAGGGTCGAACCGCTTCTCGAGGACATTAAGCACGGGCTCGAGAGAAGCACTCCCGTTGCCGTAGCAAACGACCTGCGCTAAAGGTGCGATAAACTTCGAATATGGGACAACGCAGGCGAGGAGCGCGGCTGGCTGGGTCTCAGTGATACCAGACAAAACAGCAACCGGTAGCGCATTAAATTCTACAAGTGGAACAGTGGGCGATACGGGTAAAGCATTGCACAAAAGGGAGAGGGGAAAAAAAATACTCTTGCACTCTTGACACTCCGATTACAAAATTAATGATACAAAGGTTCAGAATATATCTTTAAATAATTTTTTGCTTCAAGTGAAATTATGTTGTAATTGTTTTCTCAAAAGCAAAACTAGCTTTTATCTTTACTATTTTGCAAACAATCTAGTATCTAGAGAAGTTTTAGAAAAATATGCCGTAATATTTTTATTTTCGGGTATACACTTCATTTTATCCTCACTTTTTGAAGAATAATCAAGTTTTACCAATTACGGATTTTATTGATATTATATAAATTAGCCTAGACTAAAAAATATTAATTTTTTGTCCATTCATCTACTAATGAAGCCATCAATTCCTTATAAATAATTATTTGAGGAGGTGTCGAGAAGAAAAGTAATACATTCGGAAGATAAGAGATAGTGAGTGGGAGATAGGTCAATTGATACTTATAATAAAAAAAAGTAACTGCTCTTTTTTCGAACTTACTAGTAAATCCCAACTCAGAGGAATCCGACCATAAAGATTTTGTTTCAATTCGTTCAATAGGTTTTGCGTGATGAAAATTCATATAAGTTTTGTTAAGGGCTCAGGGTAGAGTTACGTTCTCTATTAAAAGACGGGATTCGGGATTTTAATTTACATAAATTACTCACCAACCGGATCAACAATATTGACAAATAAGAAATTTTCTAGATATCATTGGTGATGCGAGGAAAATCATTTGTGGAGAATCATAATAATTCTCGCTCATAAAGATGCGGATTCTCAAATGGTCTAATAACAGAACAAAAACAAGGGAAGCAAATTATCATTCTCTGGTGTTTAACGTGAAAGTATTTATTTTCGTGTTACAGGAATGAACAACATCAACAGTGGAAGCCAAATTTTCTTTAATTACGTACTGAGGGAAACGTAGTTTTTTCTTTCAGTAAAATCTTATCGTGTTGTCCGCAAGAATAAATGTCATGGAAATCACACTCTTGTGCTCTGTTCTGTTCATAAAGGGAAAACACGAGAACGCTTCTTCTATATTATAGGTGTCTAACACGCGATCCACGAGTTATAGTACATTTTAGAGCAAAATGTTTAAACGTCGTAGTGCACAACTTCGTGTTGTAAGTCTATGTCGTCAGAGTTAATTTCGTTGCGGAATATTTGGAGAGAGAAAATAGAAAATTGTGTTCCTCAATTATCCCGTCATACATTACATTATGAAAACATATTATTATAATACTGTGTATTAAAAAACATATTTTTTTTTAAATGAAAAAAAAATATACTAGTTAAATTTTCCAGCTTGAATTAATATAAAAGGGTTCTAATGACCTTGCCGTTGACGAGCCCTAAAGCCCCACCAAAAAAGAAAAAAAGAATTGATGAGAATCAAATTATCGCGTTACAAATAAATAAATATGACCCATTAGTTTATTTGTCAGGCAACATTTTTCCAATCCCTATCCCGAAGCGGTCTGATCGACCGAAAATGTATAGAAAATGGCCCGCGGTTTAAAATAAGTTGGACAGTACTGCTCCATACTCCTGAAGTCACAATGGTACTCTCTCCGTGATATACTATTTCTTTTCCTAATGCCAGTTATTTGTAGAAATTAGAAGAACGAAAAGTTGCGAATTTAAAATGCTGATTTTTATTTGTATTTTCTTGCACATTTCTCACAATGAAAACTCTTCATACACGACTCTTCATCGATTGAAGACCAATTTCCCCCTTCGACTTTTTTTATACACTACTCACGCTTCCCGAAGTAACTTCCTCGTCCGGATATTTTTCTTTTCTACACTTTCTATATTGTGCTTCATTCTAATCTATAAATTTCATCTTAGCTTTTCTCTCGATATCGTACTACAAGAGTCCTCAAATCCTGAATTATTAAAAATGTACTGAATAATTTAAAAAAAATGTATATTAAGTTATCATTTTGACAATATTTTTGAGTTTATTTATTTTCATTTTATGTCTTTTGGCGAGGGTCAGGCCATGATGCCCTCTCTTGNGACAATATTTTTGAGTTTATTTATTTTCATTTTATGTCTTTTGGCGAGGGTCAGGCCATGATGCCCTCTGTTGAACCTAACCTTGACTTGCATGAGGGAATTGGGAAGGAGAGACTTTGGGTTGCCAGGGAACTTATGGAATCGAACCGACATTTGCCTGGAGTAGGTGAGAGAAACTCCAGCTGAAACCTGAGGGTTGGAACCCACGCTCCATCGCTTAGCGAGATCGTGAAAGCGAAGACGCTACTCTACATGGCCACCGCTGTTGGTTATATCAAGAACAGTTGATCTAATATGTGTATCAATGATTAAGTTGACACTGAGTTTATATTAATATAAACATTTTACATAAAAGTAAAATACTAGTCTTTGTTAGAGATTATTATATTTATATCTAATAGTTCCCTTTCCCCTTTAGCAAAATGCCAAAGTTCCTGAGTACACGCAGAAGAGGGAAGCGGAGTTGGTGTAATGTACAGGATGAAGTAGTCCAAAAGTTCTTCCACTTGTTCAAATAACATTTCGTTGAAATCCTGTGGAGGCGCTTCCGTATCACCAGCGGTGACAAGGTGAACACACCGCAACCGTGAATGATGTGACAAAGTGCTGGCGGTGCTGGTGATAGACGCCAGGCGCCAGCAGTTTGTGTCACCTCGCTCCACCCGGCCAGAGATAGTATTATCTCCTCACGCGCCGGGCCTCTCGTAGGGCATAAGCTGCCATCGGACCCTGCAGTCTTTCCCAAACCCTTTGCTATCCTTCCTGGTGGAAAGTACTTTGCCGGTCCGTGTACGTAGCTGCGACTGTTACGGCTTGTGTTTTTGGAGCCGTATCCCGAAAGAAAGGAATATTTCGTATTGTTACGTCCGAAGGCAAAGAAAGTCTCTCGAAAATATAATAAGATATTTTTCTCATTCTTATTATCATGATATTCTGCGTTGTGGCTAATCAACGTTTTAGAGGGCATTTCGTATCCGAATCAACCCATTTCATGTGCATTATGTTAGTACCAAAATACATGAAATTATAAAAACTATTTTTCACAGCGAATGATGATTATAACAGAATACAGTTTTTTAGTATTTGTACCCCCCGCCCTCACCCATTACGTCAAGACCCTACCTACAATCAATATATTGCTAACGCTTTTTTCTAAATGAAACCGAAGGATATGAAGACGAAAGTTTGCGCAATATTTTTTAAATCTATATCCAAGGCATCAAAATACTACTCTCAATTCGCAAAGAAGTGGTGCAATTAAGTTTATTTTTAATGAATAAAACGACAATATTTCATGGACTAATTTATGAACTATTCAAGAAAATAAACAACATTTCGTCTCCCACTGTGGGTTAATAATTGTTTTTCTCTACTAGATTCATGATGGCCAACACGGGGGGGGGGGCAAACTTGTTTATTTTCTTGAACAGTTCATAATTTAATCTGTGAAATAAGGTCGTTTTATTCAGTAACCATAATTCTACAGATGTAATTACAATATGGAGTAGTATGTTTTTCTCTCACATTCTTCTACTAAATTGAATAGCGCAATAATACTCTTTCAAAATACCAATGATATGAACGTCCAAGTCCACTAGCATTTCTTTCACTTCAATAACTAAAATGTCTTTTATCGCGATAAATTTATGAGACTAGCGTGGAAATAAAATAAGTTAATTGCTAGAGAAAATAGTGCTAGTGAGTATGAGACACCAACGATTAAAAAGCGATAATTATCTTCCTCTAATGGCTGAGAACTCATCCTATTCTCGAAAGGTGCTGAAGCATAAAATCGCAAACTTGTGCTCTAGAAAAGGGAAGTAACATTTCAACCGAAACACCTCAAGGTCAAATTCTCGCTCAGAGAGAAAACTTAATTATCAACTAGATAAGATCTTAAACAACCTACCGTCACACCATGGAATTGTTTGTAGAATTGTTATACTGTAAAATAAGTTTGAATTGTATAATAGGAAGGGGAAAATGTTCTTTGACGTGAGAATGGACTGCTTATTCTCTGCGTTTGGAAGACATTGTTTCTAGACCCTTTTTGGGATTCCCCGGAGATTTTCTCAGGCAGCGCCCGCTAGAGAAAAACAAAACAGTGGTATTTCGTATTTTCACTGTAATATGTCCGACACCATACGTGAAATTGGTATGAAAGTAACGAAAATTATACTCGTATGAATCAATGTAAATACAATTAATTCGTTCTAGACACCCGAAAATATGTAAAAAAAAAAAAAAATTGGATAGCCATCTGTGTACCTCAGTAACCAATAGAGGAGCGATTTCAACACGCGATATCTTTTGCTACTAAGAAATAACATAAACAAATAAATTTATCATGAGAGAGACAAAAAAGTCAAATGAAGCATGAAAACATTTATCAAAAGCACATCACAACCAATAACAATTGAAGTTATTAGACTGAAATGAACTTAATTCGCTAATATGCTCACATTTCTTTTGAATTTCCAGTCCAAATTTATTCATCTATTAACTTACTGTTTCCCCTCTATTCCAAAGAGGTTATGAGCTGTGTATTCACACCACACCAGATTATAACGAAATCATGGATTGCCGGGGACTGTCATGTTCCCGATCCGATAATTTCACACTCGTGAGCATCCCAGTAGTAAACCTCAACCAGTTTGGGGAGGCAAGGGATCAAATCTACGCCCCTCCCCCCGCAGCAACAATTTAGGAATGATGTGACACAGAACAACAGATGCACTTCCACAAATAATTCGAAAGTTATTTTTGTTATCACTATCAATGTGCGTGATAACTCTGGAAGGAACGGAAAACATGTTATATGAACGATGTCGTCAGTTTTCAATCTACTAGGAGTTTGTTCGAATATACCCTGTTAACTCAACAATCTTCATTGACTGAAATAATTCCTAATAATATCTTCAACATTAAAACGTAGCGTAAACGGTATGATTTTATAATCTCTAAAAATTAGTATCGTTCAGTATGTCATACAAATAAGAAGGATTTTGTACTCAGAAAATGTCATTTCGCTTTTACACGAATATTGAATTAATTGTTATTTCCCACACCACTAAAATAATATACGAACATAGTAACTCATAAAACAAATCAATGGCAGCTGATTCATTTTCTGGTCGTTTGCTCTTCTTCAATAATTTCCACTCAAACACTGCTTCTCCGTAAATACAGTGCATCACAAACAAATACGTTTAACTTGGAAATTGTGGAGCGTTAGCAACATTATAAAAGAATGGTAAATTAAAAGACGTTTGTATGTTGCTCATAGTTTTATTGTTACAAAGCTTTTTCGGCTGCATAGCAGCCATCGTCAGTAACGTACACTGAAAAATATATATGTACATGAAAATGACAATAATAAAAACATAACATGAAAGTATACAATAATTGAGTAAAACAGTATCGAAATTGTGTAATTTTTTTTTGTTGAAATAAAGAAAAAAAAAGAACAATGAAAAATGAATAAGAACATATATATTTTTCAGTGTGCGTTACTGACGATGGCGGCTATGCAGCCGAAAAAGCTTTCTAACAACAAAACAATGAGCAACATACAAACGTCTTTTAATTTATCAAATACGTTTAAGGTGGGACCATGATTCCAAGTTAGTCAAATAACTGAGAAGTATATTTGATTTCATTATTTTTATTGTAATTGTTGTATAACACAACATTCTGATTGATGATGCTGAAAGAACATTATTTAATTTCTACCTATCAGTTAATAGTGTAGTGTACGACCTATTCGGGAATTCGCTCGAGTCCTTTGAAATACATAAAAGCGTGCAGACACTTTGCGGCAGAGCACAACGGTTTCGTGATTTATGCATCTCACTTCCGAAAAAGTGAAATATCTTTCTCAGATGTCTGGTGACCTACAGATAAAAGCGATGTAAAAAGTACTCAGGAAAATTTACTACAAATCAAAGTAAACTTCTATCACTATCGTGATTTTTTAAAATAGGTTTTTCCTCCATAAGACGCAATGTACTTTACCATCAACAACTATTGCAATTATTTAATTTAAATGGTCGACGAGGGATGTTTTTCAAGTTCAAATCACAAATAGTACATTTACTCCGTTTATTTGAGATGTTTTAGTGATGCTAGTACTACCTTCAGCAAACACGCAGTAGCTTGGCTAATGCTAAATACACCACCAGGAGCAGCACCTACGCGGCAGACGAACCCGAAGCAAGAAACAAACGCCTTGGGGGGGTTGCATGAAACGAGTGGTGTTCAACTGTTGTGCATTATTTAACGAGGAAATAATATGTTGAGTTGTATTTTTCCTGGGGTTTCCCTCCCTACTCCAGAACCTTTCCAGGTCTTTTCAAGAAAAACAATTCAAGGAGATTATTTTCGACCATTTCGCATTTTTGAACCACTAGATTAATAATTCCGTTATCAAAAAACAGTTTAAACTTCGTTTGACCACGTGGAAGACAATAAATGAATTTACTATCCGAAAGTAATTGAAGGTACAATTCCATCAATTCCGGTCAAGGCCCTAAGGCAGAGACGGATTTAACATTTCTGTGCTCCAGGTTCATGGTATCCGTTCCCCGAAAATAAGATCAAAAAGAGTTTCTGCATGTAGTAATACCTACAGAATACCAACACTTTTATTTCCAATTTATTCAAATTACATGGAGATTTCAAAATATTACCTATAAGTAACAAATAATATGGGTGACTTAATTTCATAGCATATTTAATACATTCGAGGTATCTAAATATATGAAGATATCTGTATGTTACACCCTCATGTGTCAATTAACGTTTACTCTACCTTTGTGCAATATTTGTACTGGTACCATAGAATAATAAAAGCTTAAGAACATTCAAATTGAGAATCTCGTATTTATTTTACTCCAAGAGGAGATTATTTTCGATTAATTCCACGTAATTAAACTGGAGTCATTTTCCAGTCGAGATATAACGATGGATTTTAAATATGATATTTAGAAAAATATGTCCAACATAGTGCGAGGGAATGTTGTGCTTTCTTTAAAGCTGTAGCCTGACGGTAAATAATACTCTCTGATTATATTTTGTATTTTTGAGATACACATTCTTTGGGTTTCTTGTTCTGTTTCAAATCAAAGATTGGAGGAATTGGTTTGATGTTGACAGATTGATGTTCATTATAAGTAGTAAAAGATTTAAGTTATAAGTAGTAAAAGAAATAATGACAACGACAAAATCTTTTACTTCTTACAATCAAACCAAAGAGTTGTTGTATTATATTTTCAATACGATAATTCGATATATTTTGGGACATTATACTCAATATTACATCCAGTATTACGAGATACAAAATATTCAGTTTTTTAGTTTTTTACGAAGATAACATTCGTTATTTTGAATGAATTCATTAGAAAATAATAAGTCCATTTCAAATTATGCCCATTAAAATAAGTAAAGCAAGGAGAACTCAAATGTTGTGTAAGAGGAAGTTTTGTCCGAAACTGTTGTGTCCTCTAATTCTAAGCTCAATTTCAATGGTGGTAATTGTCTAATGAACACCTCCCCCCCCCCAGGGGACTTACATCTAGTTAATACGTGTTTGGCAAACACGGGGCTCCGAGCTGAGTCTGGCATTACTTCCACTTACTTGTGCCATGCTCCTTCCTTTCTCTTTCCTGACCTTCCTTGGTCACCTCTTGTTCTTTTCGATCCCGACGCTAGGGTATCTTTCATTTTCCTCTTTCTTTCTTTTCCTCATTTTTTTTTATAATTTATGTAATGTTTTTTAGATATGTTGATATTTGAGTTTTGAGTTGTAATTCAGGAGGGTTTTTTATGGATATGGTTGAGTCATTCGGCGAGTCCCACGCGCGGGGAGTCATGTTGGCTCTACCTAGTGCGTAACTGCATTTTCCCTACCTGTACAAGTTTTTAGGGCTCTAATGACCTCGATGTCGACGAGCCGTAAAGCCCCACAAAAAAACAAAAATCTAATGAACACGTAGAGGTACATAGTATTCACGACATAGATTTCTTAATATTCAACCCGAATTGAGTATAATATTTATTATCCCAACGCGTAATTTACTTCAGAATCACATAATTTGGAATGCATTTGTAATTAAATATAATGGTGCATTAGCCAATGTGCAGACAAAGAACGTCATCGTGCTTGTTGAAGGTACGTATCACATGACACGAAATTCGATCTTGTTCTTCAAATTCCTCAGAAGAAGATAGTTCTACCGTAAGATAATTAAATATTTTAAACATTTAAAATTTGAATAAATAGTTCCATTACAGGCTTTTGCCGATTTTAGCTTTTTAAATATACCTTACTTGTCTTTAAGGTATACTATCTGTCAAAGCAACTAAGTTTAAGTTCCCCCAAGAAATGTTTCAAATGATAGTTTGAACTATTCCCTATCCAGTTTTCATGTTCTTGGGCCCAAAATTTTGAATTATTTGACTTTAAATTACTATGGGCTTATATGGAGAAACTTTCACGGGCATATCGAGAAAACCTAACAAATCATAGCAAATGGATATAGGAACGCGATGACCTTAAGATTTGCATACTTCACGGGGCAGTTACAAGAGTAATTCACCAAAACCTGTCGAAAATACTGTTCTGACGGAAATGGCAGACGCATCACTCGACTGAAGACAGTGCGATCCTTGTCAAAGAAAATGTCAAACGACAATATAAATTTATTATCAAGTTTTAAAAATCACAAAATAATTGTCTTCGTTCAACATTAAAAATGAAGACTGCGAATTATTAATTAATTAAAACTCCTTTTGTTGAATATTTCCAAGTTTCGTTAATAGTTGACAACTTGACTTCAGCCAACACGTACTAATACCTTAATGCAATATAAGACTATTTAATATTGGGTTGAAATTTATAGTTTCTCATAAGAAAACAACCTATTTTCAGAAATGTATTACTTTTTGAAATGTTTTGAATAGACGAAACTTTTTAAACTGTAGTCAAAAATGTAAATAAATTTTAAAATATATATTCTTCTTGGGATTGTTGGGTATTTTAAACTTTTTTCAGAGTCTGGTTCGCAGTAACAGTATCGGAGAGCTGCCCGTCATTGCAATCTGTCATGGACATTGAGATAAAATGCTAATTGCAGACCGTGCTGCATACAAATGGATTCAAGCGAATCCGCGTTATATCACTTTCTTCATAAATAATTATTTTGTTAGAAATTAATTTGTCGTGGCTTGTTACTATTTTTCATAAATAACTTCATGGAAAGTAATACAAGAATAAACAAAAAAATCGACTTTTGAATCATTTGACAAATATTACCACACAAAGAATTTTTAAACGATTCAACCACGGGAGGTGAATGACTTTGGTGTCCTGGAGTTAAGTATCGTAGTGCAACTGGGTCAAACTTCTTGATTTATGTATGACCAACAGTTATCTTAGCGAATCACACCGCATGTAATAGTGTCATTACAAGGTTCCTCTTCTCAGATCTAAATACTCTTCTTTCTTTTTACTGTTGGAATAATTACAACAGAAGAAGGGCAGTATTACTTTCAATTGGAAGAATGAAAATGGTGATAAATTTAAAGGAAACAAGAAATTCCTCGTTAAGAGATATAAGAGACTGGAAACCGAAAGATTTTTTAGTCACATTTAATTTTTATTCCTGGTTTATAAGAACATTTTACTTTCAATAATTCGGTAAAATAAACAAAAATAATTCGTTGTATACTATTTCGGCCAATATAAACGTAGCTATTAAATTCGAAAATAATACCAAAAGATTTGGAGGAAACTTAACCATCTAAGATATTAGGACTTTAAAAAACATTTTCAATTCGACAAAGTTATCGCATTCAGTTGTAAAAGAACAAAGCAGCATTGACGATCAGTTACAGTCCGAAATATTTCAAACGAAAGAACGTTCAGAACATAGACAAACCCATCCTGGCACGGGTTTTTCTCCGGTTTTCCTTTGATAGAGGCAGATCTTTTACACAGGCTCTCNCGACGTATATGATTGGAAATATTATATTATGCTCGCTAGCAGAAGAAATTATGCTCTACATATCTGCAACAGTTGTTCAGAGTTCATTGATAGCTTAAAGGTCTAATTACCCCGTTAGTTATCATCGTTCCATCATTTTAAAATAGTAAAAAATACCTGCTAACTAGGTATGAGTAGATTAAATCTACTGGAAATTTGTTTGATGAGAATTTGGATATGTAGCAATGGCAGGAAATATCTTTCAAAATCGAAAATAGAAATGGGATCTAAATACAAATAAATGCTTAATACACGTTCGTATATAAGTCTGTTAATATTGTAACACGTACCGAATAATTTTTATTCTTATCTTAGGAGTGTGCTGAAATGTCAAATCCGATCTTTGGGTCGTTGATCGGAATTGATAGGATGCTGCCTTATTTGCTTCCAGAGATAATAAATTAGTTTATTGTCTTTCACATGGTCATACGCAGTTGTAACTGCTTTATATCAGTAAATATATTATTATTTATTTATTTATTTGTTCAGCTATTAATACGACTTTCTTCAGTTTGAGGAGGAAACTTGCGGACTCCTTTGAACATATGTGACTATCAACATTTCCGTTTTGTGGTTATTGTGATCTATGAATTGTTTTCCCGAAAGGTGAGTTGTGTGGAGGAACAAATACATAAACATTTTGAAAACTCCCACCGGTTAATTAGAAAGCTAAAATTCTCATGGTGTATCTAAACTCTTCATACATTATTCCACACTTTTCCACAAACGTATAAGTAATTTAACCTATTTTGTCGTTTTTAATTAATTAATTAATTTGTTTGCTTAATTACTTTTGGCAAGGTTTAGGCCATGAGGTCTGCTGTTTCATCTAACCGTAAGATAAGGACTTGAGTAAGGGAATTGGGAAGAAGAGATGTTGGCTTGCTTTTTGCTAATTTTGTCTGGACTAAGTGAGGGAAAACCCAGCTGAAAACCTCACCTAGTTCAGTCGAGCAGAGTTTGAAGCCACGCTCTNAAGCGAAGACGCTACCAATACACTACCGCTGTCGGTTAGTCGATTTTTTTTACGCGAATTTAGAGATTGTGATTTGTCCTTCACACCCGATCGATTAACAGACATTTTGAAACTGTTATTGAAGCAGACAATCTTATGTGAAACAAATTCAATATTTTTTTGTTATTGCGTTTGTAACAGCCAAATATTTATGCATGTAAGTGTTTTTCAATAAAAGAACAAAAACGTATTTTTTAAAACCATAAAACCAATAGTATATTCTTGTAAAGAACGTGAAAAAGTAAAAAAATAACATTGATCAGTTATACATCTGTCGAGTTTTTATGTAATAATAATAATAATAATAATAATCAAACATATATAGTTACTCGCCGATCCAGTCAAGCATCGCACAGAAAATTTTGTTGTTGTGCTAAGGTTTACTCTTCATTATAATTATGTGTCGACAAAACAGTAATTTTATTTTTGATTCACGTATATTAGTTTTAATAACCTATCTCAGCACAGTCCAACAGGCGACTCGCGAGCCGCATGTGGCCATTTTCTAGTGCCCGCGAGTTACAGTATTTTTTTCCTCAAACGTTGGGGGACAAAACTTTATGTTATAAATCTACACTATGAGAATAAACATTCGGCGTGACATGTCCTGCGACAGAAAATAGAAAATAGTGTTCGGAATTACCCTGTGATATATCACAACATGAAAACATTTCATTATAATACTTAATATTAAAAGTACTTTTCAAAAATGAAGAAATACGGTAATTCATTTTTTCAGCTTGGATGAATATAAATTTGTTTATATCAAAAATAAATAAATATGACCCATTAGTTTCATTCGTCGGGCAACATTTTGTAAATCCTCATCCCGTACCCATTGATTGATAGTGTATGGGAGATTGCTCACAGATTAAGACAAGTTGGACGACGCTGACCTAACTCGTTGACTTACACAAATACACAAACAAATTGAAGAGTTTCGCATGCTCCATATGAACATGTGTAAATGGGCGGAGTAAGTCGGTTTCCGTTTGGTGCGACCTTGACGAGCATTAAATGCACGGATTTTGAGAAGACCTTGCTGTAGTCCTGCGATGGGTTCCAATCGAGAGATACCCGACGTCTTCCCTATATGACCACAATATTGATATCCTGTTTCTTTAATATCCCTGGAGCCTGAGGCCACGGGGAAGGGCGATGGGAAAATACGTTTCTCGATGCAGTCAGAAGGCTGTCGATATTAAACGCGGCGGCTCAAAACACAATGGGAAAGACAACGATGAATATCAAGCCAGCGGGATAATAATAATAATAATAATAATAATAATAAGTTCATACATTAGGTTTATATATTGTTTAAAGTACATACTATTTGTCACGTTTAGTAGAATAGTGTAACAGGTGGTGCAGGGATGAAATGGATACTAAGGGATCAGGCTGAATTGCCTTTCCTAAAGTAAAGCCTGGCCAAAAATAAAAATGTTAAATGGCTGGNCGACAGGGCTGAATATGAGAGCAATGTCGAAATAATAATAATAATAATAATAATAATAATAATAATAATAATAATAATAATAATAATAATAATAATAATAAAATGACTTTATTCCGCAGCGAGGCTCAGGCAATTAGGCCTACTCTTTCGCCTGATCACTAGGGATAAAGCATGTACGAAGAAATAATGGAAAAGTTTTAATTATAATTGCTGGAAAACTGTTGCTCCTCTAAAATATTAAGCTTTGTCATGTCAGGATATTATTGTAATCAAAAATTTCCAAATTTTTATCAAATTTTCGTTTTTGTCGAGTACTTAATTGAAAAATTTCCGCGATGCTTGAAGAGAGAAGGAACAAAGTATTTTTTTACTCAATACATCCAAAGAATATTTTCTGATTGCAAAGGAGAATCATTATATTTTTAAGGGTTACTTCATGATTTATGCGAAAGGTTTTTCGGTGTAATAAAGCGAAAAACAAAAATAAACTACACAACAATTTATGATTTTATTATTTTTACTTTTATTTTATGCATTTAACGTTAAAATCGTTGTAATCCTCTAAAACCAGCTTCATTGCGATAACTAAAAATGATTCCCTTGTTTCTCTTCCATCTCGCACTATTGCGCTATAAATTGATTAAAAAGGGTATCAACGTTCAACAAATGGGAAAGTTGATTGGTTCTCACTATTCTTTTTCATTTTTTATTTCACTGTAATCGATAAGGTAATTTGCGAAGTTCAGTTTCCTCGACAAATACAAAAAGGATAGAAAATACGCGATATTCCATTATTAATTTCGAAATGAATTTTCTTGCAGCAAATTTTCAATCGAGAGGAGTAAACAGATACTGATACCTCTAGATTATATTACGATATACTTTACACGACTGACCTTCCAAAGATATCGATAGAATTAGTGAGTTCGTTGGCATTATAATGCTGAGCGATCTCAGTGACTGGACGAAAAATTATAAGTCATGAATAATGGTTTGGAAAGCTGAGTTTGAATAAGTCTGCATTTTATCGACAAATTAATTATTTTTTCTCGACAACAATGAGTTGATTTTTACATGGGTAAGCTATTGAATATTATTTACTGGAACATCTCATCTATAATTATATTTAACACCTATTGTATATTTCATGTGAAAATGATACTAATAAAAAGTAAGCCTAATTATTTCTAATAAAGAAAATACTATTTCATGTAAACACTTCAATTTCGTATTTCTGTGTGAAGAAGATGAGAACAAAACGCTTATTTAATACAGAAGATTTTATTCACTTAATTTTTTAAAAAAATCTTCATCGTGTGATGCACTAACTCCAACGCCTTTTATTACATAGAAACTACAAATAAAAAGACACATTTTACCGCACATTTTTTACAATATTTCCTAATCTGCAAAACAAAAATAAATTATAGCATATCTAGCGTTGGAAACGAGTAAACACCATTAAGTTAAATTATATTTTTCAATGGAACGTTGCAGCGAAGAACAATTGTGGCTCATAATTTGCTCCGTGATTTTTGAAATTGATTTTATCACCAATGCCTCATTAACATAAAAATCGAGCAGCCTTTTTTACTTGTGGGATCAATAACTCCCGTCGCATATCGAATACAAACCGCCATCCTCTTTATCCAACCCGTGTCAATTAGAGAACGCGCATACAATCGACCCAGCACTTAATTCTACGAGTGTGCTGGTACATGAAGTCGAATAAATACGTTGACTAGAGTTAAACACCCACGAAAAAGGTTTATTAAAAAAAAAATATTAATTTAAAAAAATTAATGTTCAATAATTTTATTCATAGAATTCTATCATTTTTATACATAGATTGCAATGCACCAGATGTTTTTTTTCGTTTTTAACATCCTTGTAAATAATTGCAAAAATTGCTTACATGCGTAAGTATAATACAAAATACTTTCTGTTTTGTGTGACTCATTATCCTCGAAACCAATAGTTGCGTTCCACGATAGTACAAGTCTTTCAAAACCAAGTAGAATTATAATCTACCGGGAGCCCGTTTCACAAAAGTACAAGTTTGTAAGTGACAAGTAAATTTTCATAAGTTTGTAAAAATATCCAGTTATTAGCGGTTCACAAAAGTACACTTGTAAACTTGTAATTACAAGTGAATTCTTACAATTTTACAAGTGATTTACTTGGAACCCACTAACATCGTTAGATTACTCACAAATGTAGCTGACAAACTTGTAAATTAAACTTTACTAACCAAGAATTTCTTACCTAGCTATAAACGTAGGTTAACTGTGTTACAAGTGTTATTTTGTCAATATAAGGTGGGCAAATTCTTCTTCGGAAGATGAAGATTCGTGTACGAGATAGGAAAACATACAGTGAAAGAGTGAACTTCACATTTGTGTCGGTGTTAGAATTTAACGAACGCTTTAGAATGACGTCTGTAAAGCTGGGGGAAAAAAGAGGGACGTATTACAAACCTATCATTAGAAAAAAAACCACCTTTATCTGACTGTAAATTTGTATATAATAATTTATTCGTTATTATTGTAGCTCAGTTATTATTATGCAGTTTGGAATATATTTGTTGATAGACTTGAAATACTTGTAATAATACGTAAAAATCTATCATTTCCTGTGCTATATCTCCCAAAAAGTGTCTTAGTGAATGTTTTATAAATAAATAAATAAATTTATTGTCAAAAAACAGTACAAACTGCGTATGACCACGTGGAGGGAAAAAAAACTAATTTACTCTCCGGAAGCAAGCAAGGGACCATCCCATCAATTCCGATCAAGGGCCCTAAGGCAGAGGCGGATTCAAAAAATTCAGCAAAAATTCCTAGATAAGATAAAAAGTTAGCTGCGAGTTATAATACTAATAGAATGTCAATATGTTTGTAATTTTAAGCAAAAAATTACATGTAAGTTATTATCGAACTATAGATTATTCTGAGTATAGTGCTTAAAAATTGAAATAACACTAAATTCACGATTTATTGTTACAATAGACCCGCCCCTAGACAAAGCCTAGAGAACCTGTATGATAAATCCGCCTCTACCCGAAGGAAAACCGGAGAAAAACCCGGGCCAGGATGGGGCTACAGAATTTATGTACACAAACGTGCCAATGTTGAGTACACATAAAACTAAATTAATATGAGCCATAAGACAACACAATCATGCAAGAAAATAGTTTTTGAAATTGTTATAAGTTGTTTAAAAAGTACTACAGCAATGGCGTGATAAAGCACAAGACGAATTTAACTTTTGTCAAAATCAATAAATTCTTTTACAGTGTAGAAGCACTGGTGCAGGAGGTAGTTTTTAACCGCGGATTTGAAGATATTCAATTTCATAATACCTTTTATATTCTTGGGCAGGGAATTATATAGAACGATTCCCGATGCCAAATTAGAAATGCCAAATTTGACATTACGTAACGCAGAATCAAATGAGAAAGAGTAGACTGTCTGCCAATACTTGTTACTGACAAGTGTGAAGATATTACCGTTAAGTACTTGTTACTGACAAGTTAGCGAAATCTTTGGAAACGATTGTAACTAACTTTTTGTTATTACAAGTATTTTTTGTAACAAGTTGTTAGGTACAACTCTTGTACTTTTGTGAAACGGGCCCCAGGTCGCTGCTCGCATAACTGACAAATGCGAAAGTCGACTGAGTCAACTCTTTTATAAAATCAAAAAAATATTTAAAAAATAGCAGAACTGGAAATAAACATTTCAATAAAACTCATTTTCCATTATATTCATTCCGATACATGATCATTTGATGAGTCATATTTAGTCGGGCAGTTCCCTTCTAGCTTCGTCTCATATTTAATATTTACTACCAGAACATATATTCCCGAAACAGAGAAAATGATTTTACTGGGAAAAATGTAAATTTTCCCGCGAAATTTTAAACGTTCTGCATTAATGTTCCTATTTACATTGGATTCAGCGTCGAAATGCAAAATGGACTCTCTCCGAGTCAACGATCGAGAATGGAATGAATTTAATCCACAAACATTCTCGAGACTGAACTGTGCGCTAGTATCACTCAAGTCAATAAAAACAAGTAATTTTTAAATTATGTTAAGTTACAATCGATACACATTCAAATTTGTAAGAAAAAATAAATTCTCATCCACTGAAATTATAACAATAATAATAAAGTACTTCTGAAATTTTAATGTCTATTGAGAAATCTGAGACTACTTATGGACTAAGATAGGAAATATTTTTGTGATTAATATTAATAATTGATAAAATGAAAATAAGAGAGATATAAAAGATTTATATAAAAATTCATTTAATTAAAAATTAATTTAAACTATTTTAAAGCATTGAAAAACATTTAAATATAAAAAAATAATTCTATTCAGATAAGAAGATTAAAAGCATATAAAAGCATATTAAATGAAATCAATATATGAATTTTATTCAGCAGTCAGGTTGATAACAAGGAATTGTTAAGGAACTCTGAAGTAGCAACATGAGAAAATTATGAGAGATGAGAAGTAGTACTATTTATTCCGCAATTATCATAATTGAATTACAAGAAATACTCCATTTCTTCTACGTTTTGTTCACAATACGTTATCCTACTAATTCACAGAAACAGGTACAACTTATATAATTCTGAGAATTACTCAGATAAGGGAAGTTGAATTTTTGTTTGAAGATTTAGTGTGCTACCCTACGCATTATAAGGAAACTCTTTACATAACCAGTATATTTTTATATTTTTTACGCAACCGTCGCGAACACAAATACACGTGTTTTTGGAGAAAGTCCTTTGCGGGTATTAACAGTTCATTGAGCGTAGCCTTCGCAGGGCTCTAATGACCTTGCCGTTGACGAGCCCCAAAGCCACCCCCCCCCCTTAAAAAAATCACAAAAAAAAACCCGTAGCTTTCGCCAAGGATAAGCGGGTGGGGTTTCTGTGGAGAATTCGAATTTTCATCAGACAATTTGAAATTGTGTGAAAGGGTCGGCAAGAGATCTATTCAAACCATTGTTAATCTATACTAATAAAAGTGAATTCAATGGAATGTCTGAGGTATGAAAATCGGAAAAAGTATTCGATAAAATTATTTAAAAAGGACCCTTTTTAAGGGTTACTGCAAGTAAAATGCGAAGTATGATTAATATTGATGAATTACTAGAGAAAAAAAAACAATAAACATTGACTGCTCATCGATACATGTAAATCTTCACTCGCATAACTTATTGATTGTTAAGCTTACTAATGTGTCCGCCAGAATTCAATTGCGTAACGTGAGGTGGACAAACCGCTGAACGTACAATCTACGAGACCGAATCGTAGAAGCAAAACTATATAAAGTCTGTGAAGAACATGGCATTCGAGTACATAACCTAAAAGGGGAAGGAAAACGGAAGAATGCAGAGGTCTTAACAGTACACTTTGTTAATTTCTGTGTAAAGTGTGTTTTCCATCTGTCTGAATTTAAAAACAAAACGTAATTACGTTCAAATGAGCAAACTTTGTATATTTTGGTAGATTTTCTTCGTTGAATTAAAATTTTGAAATTAACAAAAGTGACAATTTAATGTCACGAAAATAGAGAAATATGGAAACTAAAATATGAACTTTGAATATTTTATAATAACCCCGGACAACATCGTGCAAAATGAGATACTAAACTAATAAATTATACAAAAAATAATAAAAATATAACATAGTTCTATATTCTTGTGTGTGTGTGTCGATTAGTAACCAGCGCTAGAGTGACGACATTTGGGGGGTGAAGCTTCCCGCGTTTTACTTCATGAACAATCGCCTACTATTCCGCTGCGTAATCGGCGGCGGCGGTTCGCCTCTTTGCATAAGGTGCACTTGCTGAGTCAGAGGCGGCAATTAGCGCTCAACGCGTTCAACAGAGGTATCTCCAATAAAAAGCGGTTGAAACGCTTTACAATACGTAGAATAATTGCTACAACCGCGTAAGCCACGCTCTGTGCCAAGAGTCTTCTGTTTTTTATTTATTTATTAAGTAATGAAAATTAGAGGATGCAGTATATATAAATACATATGTTGTTTGTAATTAAAAGAAGTGAGGTAAAGTTGTTGTTTTGTTTTTTTTGCGAAGAGTGCAGTTAGCAATACCGCTTCACTGCAGATATTTCGGTATTTAATCAGCATTGACCACCCGTGACTAATACGGAAATATCCCCGCAAAGGAATAGTGGGGGAAATCGAATGTTTAAAGTGAAAATTAACGAAGACTCGGATTGATGCGTAACTCGAAAGTGTGTCTGTCTGTTTGCTACCTGATCACGACTAAACTACTAAACCGATCGTGATGAAATTTGGCTAGAAGATAGTTTAGATGTTCATGATTAATAAAGGCTAACTTAAAACGTGTTATATTCTTAAAACGTGTGATAAAATAGCATTTTTTGACAAATGTCGATAAAAAAAATTTAAAAAAAAGAGTAATATTTGCTTTCGCTGCCTTAACGGTTAGAAATATGTGACAACTATGAATGGAAATAGAGTTTGCCTCAAGAGTTCCACAAAAGTCCGCGATACCATATATCTATACAAAAATTAACCTTAATTATTGAAATATAGTTATTTAAAATAGAAGTATTAAAATACGTCAATTTGAAAAGAGCAATTTAAAAAGATCATCATCAAATTTAATGATTCGTTTGTTTTATGCATTTAGCAAAGATAAAAAAGTCTTTTAATCGTAAAATTTCGACGAATAGTTTTGATTTTACAAGTATTTTAATGAAATGATGCAGCCGCATCATGCCTCGGAAGCGAAAATTCGACCGGCGCGGTTCCCGTGAGACAACCAAGCTTTGTATTTAATTTGTATGCTGTACATGTTTTTAAAAACTAGCCAGTAAAAGAATTTTGATCTTACGATACAGATAGATTTCTTTTTCTGAGTAAAAGAAGATTAGTCTTAGAAATATCCCGGGCAACGGCGGGTAGTGTTGAATAAATAAAAGTCCCGAAAGATTTTTTTAAAAGTACAACACATATTGCTGATTGTGATATTTAGCGTGTTATTTTTGTTTCTTTTAAAACTTATAATGGACTTACGGTAAAAGTAGAAAAATGTGATATTGTGAGTACATAAGGTACAATTATTCGGGACTTGCTGTAAAAAAAATACTATNTTGTGATATTTAGCGTGTTATTTTTGTTTCTTTTAAAACTTATAATGGACTTACGGTAAAAGTAGAAAAATATGATATTGTGAGTACATAAGGTACAACTATTCGGGACTTGCTGTAAAAAAAATACTATTTTTAAAGACGACACATCGTCATTTCAAAAAATTAATATCCAAGTGTGCATACATCACTATTTAAAATTACAGTTTTCGAGAGGCAATATAGTCATCACCATCTTTGACATTTCAAAACTATAAAAAAAACGAGTATTGGCGTAACTGTCTTCAAAGCAATGACGTATTTCTATCATCCGAAGCAAAGCTTTTTATGTTTCCATTTGTCACGTCCAAGGTTGCGCGGTTAAATGACCACTAGTACACACCAGTACAATAGTATCAGTACACGGCTTTAGGAACCTGATACGAAGTCAGGTTGTGAAAAGGAGCACCTATGCAGACCATACTTCCTTGAAGAATATTAAACAATTTAGTACTAATCTGGGTAAACAATTTAACATAACATAAAGGATGTATTGTATTACTTCTAGTATTCTTACTTCAAATCAAGTCGGATTATAGAAAAAACTCAGAAGCTCAAAATAATAATCCGACAGATAAGCCAAGACTATTTCTGCTCTGAGCTTACTGTATGTTAATGAATACGGCGTGATTCCAAATAGGTTCATGAATATCTCGGGACGATACACTAATTATTTGATTATATTTAACCCGTTGCTTGAAAAACAATGTCTTATAAAATGGTATTTCTATAAAAATGTACATAACAAGTACTTTTAAAGAATGTATAAAAAAAATTCAATTCATTTGAAAATACATTAAAATATCTTGTAATGTAATGAACCTTTGAAGAGTCGACATATGGTTCACTGCAATTATTGTAATAAGAGTTCTCAGATATTTCAAGTATTAAAATTTTTGAGCGAAGGGTATATTGAAGGGTAACTGAATTCTAAAATTAATTTTGTCAATTGCTTGACAAGTATATGCACCACATTCATAATTTCGAGCCAATAAACTTTACGCCAGTTCAAAGTAGATAGTCCGCAATAAAGTCTAGAAATACAATCAACTAAACGTTTGACCTTCACTCAAAATTCGCGATTCAAAAAGGTAAATGAAATTTTAAACAAGACACTGCAATTTGCTATATCTACAGAAACTATGACACAGTTTTCTTCTGAAAAAGAAAATTTATAAAAAGAAAATGTGGATTGTAAAACAAAACTCCCAAGCCACCCGAAATATTGTTGGTTTAGAATAAGTATTACATCTCCATCTCAAGTGTATGATTAAAAATAACGGTTCTATAAATCTCGAAGAGCGAGAAATTTAGAACAAAAAACGGATTTGATCAAAATGTGTAACGATAAATATGGAGAGAAAATATTAATAAACAAAGCAGTCATGTTATATCGCAATTTAATTGAATATCCTACTTTTCTTGGTCAAAACATTCCAATATTTCAATTACCACTTTAATTCTCTCAGAAAAAATACGCTAAGCGAAACGGTGACTTTTTATCAAAATAAATCTGAAAAATTCGTCATTCAGTAGGAAGAGATGTGGGTAGTGAAGAAGGGAATTAGTTGACAGAATTCACGGTGCCTTTGAAAGCGAATGGAGATGTTACGGAGAGCAAGAGATCAATAAATGAAACACACAGCAATGAAAAGATTAATCTTCGTAAGTCATGGTTTTAATTTCAGAACCAAGCAGCTAAAGTCCCACAACTAAAACCTTCTATTTCTCCGCGCATAAAATTCCAACCAAAGTTTCTATAATTATCGCAAAGTCTTTTATCTCTCATTGAATCCGTTATTCAACGGAGTGGTTGCCTCGTGCCGCTGGAAGGAAAAGTTTACAAAATTACCTTCAAATATCGATGTATCATATGACAGAGTCTCTTAAAAACCGTGTAATTTAAATTTGAAATTCCGTATACAAAATTTAAAACAATTATATAAAAGTAACGAAATATTTTATATCTTATCTATTCTATGACCTCTTTACAAATACGTCTAGAAATTATGGATTCTGAACACAGAGCAGAGCATAGCAAAACCCAGTGTTTCTAGCAGAACTAGTTTCATTAATATTCTAAGAGACCATGAATGCCATAGTCTTATGGATCGAGAAGTCAGCTTTCTTATATTACAATCGCAAATTAAATATTACGAAAAGTTCTTCGGATACAAAACGCCATCCGTATTTTTTATTGTATAGAAAGGACGAAACCAACCCACAAAGAAAGATTTAGTTGTATAATTATATAGTTCACAATAATATTCCTGTCGTAACATTATGGAAAGAAGGTTCACAGATAACTAAAACAAGTTTGAAGGTTTACTTGCCTCTATGGAGAATGCGGTATAAATACTAAGACCGGCTCAAGTTTCATGACTTTCTGAACTCTCTTATCTCTAACACAGATAACTGTTTTTATGATTTGGTATGACAAGACGCAATCCCCAGTCTTGGAATCATCGAGTTAAGTGATTTCGTGGTTTTGTTACGATAGAGTTTTTTGTTGACGGAAGCATTCGGGTCTCGTCGTTGACAGGACCATAGTTCGATTCCTGGTTACGATGAAAAGAAAAGGTACGTGTAGAATGTCCGTGCTTACAATGTCAGGACCAAAGGATGTAAGTTGTGTCACGAAAATTGAAAACACGTCGTCGCTCTACGTCTACTCACTTTCAGATCGGTGTCATTCCACCGCGTCAATCGCGCTTCCGAGTCCGTCTCCAGCACCTTCCTTCCTTCCGGATAGCGTCACTCCCCGCAATGTCACTGTCACTATCCCCTCCCTTCCCCGCACACACGTCAACAAACACCTCCCCTACTGAACACGATCACCAAGAACTCCCCGCGCGCACTCTATGGGAGGGGGAATAGAACAGCGAAGGCAGCAGACACAAGAGGACGACGTGGACGATGACGGACGATACGCTACGCAGAGACGCAACGCCAGGCAGCTGTCTCGGGACGCGGCGCGCTAGCTCGCTCGCTCGGCGACTGATGCGCTTGTCGGCGCCGGCGACGCCCCGCTCCCCGCCCGACCCCGCCGCGACGCGCCGCACCCGCCGCGTCGAAACCCGAGCGCCACCGGGCGATCGGCGCGCGTCTGGCGGTCGCCGCTGTAAGCTTCTGAGCGTAGGGGAAGGTGCTGAGCAGGCCGGGGCGAGGCGCCAAGGCGGAGGGGCGGGGACTCTGTAGCGCAGTCTGTGGCGGAGGAGGTGCGGCCCGGGCCGACCGCACGGCCCAGCAGCCTTTCCTGGCTCCGTGGAACGCCCCCTCAGAATCTTCTTTTCGGTGCGGGGGTTGAAAGCGTTTGCCCAAATTTAGAGAAAGGACTCGAATTCAGGATATGATTCCATAAGTTCCGACCTTGCAGATAGCGTAAAAACGGGGGAAAATGTATTTAATTGTTAAAATTAGAACTCTAACATTTTCTTATTATATTTTTGGGGAGTGTGAGGGTAAACCACCGACTCCACAAAATAATGCAAATGTCCCTGTGATTCTAAAAGTAAAATATTTTTACATGGAGGGAAATAAAGCAAGAGTTTTAACAACGATTATCTGAGCAAAGTTCGAACGAAACTAATTTTGGTAAAAAATGCTGAGATTCTCGATAACTGGGACAATAGTCAGCCATGTTGGAAAAAATGAATCTTCCGATGGACACTGAGTGCTGCAAAAGCATTCAACCTATCAAAAGATCTCAGCCCCTCCGGAGACTCAGGTGGTAGCGTACTTGCTCTACACCAAATCATCCCGGGTTCAGTTCCCGGCTTTTCACATTAATGTCCCAGTTTATACAGCTGTATCACACTGTCTCTTACTAACTACTACAACTCCTCCACGTGGACCAAGTTGTTGGTGAACGCTAACTGGTCCAACTACTAACAATACCCTTACCACCCAACTCCTACCTCCTATCGCTCCATGTAGATAAGCTTCAATAGCAATTTCCCATTTACAAATACTACCAAAAAAAAGAGGTCTCGATGCAACTCTTGCCGATGATTCTGGAACTTGGCGGATTCTGTTTAGTTGATTTTATCGGCGCTAGGTTGCGCCAAATAAGCGACGAATTCTCTTCTCTGATTGTTGTCTATTGACATCCGCGATGTGAGTCTCGAGTCAATCAGTGCAGCACGTGCCCACCGGACGGTTAATGAAAAAATCCTTAAGTGGCCTCCCGCAACAAACCCAGTTGTCGGGAGTGCACAGTGCTACATCAAGAAGCCTACTAATGAAAAAAAGGAAAATTGTAGTTTCATAAGTTACAATCGTAACAAAGCGTACGTTAATCCAGTGCAAAGTTTAAAGTTGAAATTTTATCACTGAGTACGATTGGAATTTACCACAAATAACGTAATTATTCTAATAAACTTGTAGTACAAAAATATCTAAATTCAACTGAAATCTTTGTTTCCTAGCAGTTCGCATGCACATCTTGGAAATACTTGTGCAACTCTTCAATGGTGTACCACCACTTTTCCTGACTGCAAAGACTATTTATTTATTTTCATACCTTATGGCGAGGTTCAGGCCATGAGACCTGCTCCTACACTAAACCGTGATTTTGAATGAGGGAAAAGGAGAGAAGGGATATTGGATTTCCACGGCGAACTTCCCACGTAGAAATTTCAAGTCGTAACAAAGTCGTGGGGACGTCGAAAAACAACGTCGTGAAAACGTTGCCAACGCGTACGCATGTAACGTCGATTCCACTTCGCAGAACAACGTCCTATCGACTTTGTCGCACGACGTTGAATCGACGTTACATGCGGGCACGTTAGCAACGTAATTACGATGTCGGAGAACGTAGTCTTTACATCGTCGAAGTCCGACGTGTTAACAACGTCGGAGAATGACGTATGTTCGACGTGGTTTATACTTCCTTCTACGACTTACATAAGACGTCGCGAAAGATAACAGTCTCATCCTCAGTCCTTGACTCTCGCTGTACACTACAAAATTCTACATTGAAATATTGAATAGTTAAATAATAAAATACTTTTAAAAATACCATATATTAAAATAAAAATCATAACAATGTCGTATTAGTTTTTTAATTTTACGGACATTGTAACATGATAAATAATTTCAGCTCAATTTCAAGACTGATGAATAAATAGTAAAACGTCATGTGGCGTAGAGATATAGACCGCTGAATAAGAAGACGCGAGCGTGGGATACGAGTCGGGGGATCATTTCATGTCTATCAAAAGACTGGGAGACTCAACGCCTTCGCGTGAACGAAGAAGTGACAACATGTACCTGCCTCTCTATATCGCAATTGTAAGATCACTCAACAGACGGCCAATCTAGAAAACAGAGTTGCATTGAAGATTCACTGCTTTGTCTTCAGTGTATAAGTTAACTGTGCGTGATCAAGGTCGAAGATGAATTTTGCATGTCTTTTTTTCCATGTTTTGCCGTTCAAAAATTTGCATTTTTCTTAAAATCGAGTGACAAATTGTATTGTAATTGCCTCATCCTCTTTCTTTTCATATTTTACATGTGAAGTAGGTGACACGTATGAGGTGCTTATTCAGTGAAATAATCCATGAAACATAAGGTAAACTCCAAATCTGAGTTTAGCGCACATGAAACTGAATATATAAACACGGTCCTTTGAAATTTTAAAAATTGGAACTCTATTCTGCCACGTCCCTAATTTTTAGCTGCTGAAATATAATTTGAAACCTAATAATGTATTATATTTTAATCTGATTTAAATTTATGCTTGATGAGTAAAATTGATATGTGATGAACATTCTTACTTTCTAGTATACGCGGTCTAGAGACATTATTGGAACGGAGAAAAAAATAGATTTTGAAGGAATTTTTAGTATCTCCGATACCGGAGCGACTTTTTAGTGACCCTGATACCGCAAGTATTTTTAAAATTCGACGTCCGACTGTCTGACCATCTGTGTGCACCGATACTCGCTAAACAGGTGAGTCAATTTCATATTTCGTATTTTGAGTAGTTGTTTATGCACGAGCTCTGAAATGTTTTAATTTATGATATTCGTATCATGTACCCTTTGTATTTAAGTATATTGTGAAACTTCTATAACAAGCGGCTCAACATTTTTTTCTTTTAAATTTGATATAGAAGTAGGAAAATAATATCTCTCAGCCGAATTATTGTCTCAATTATTTTTCCCTTCTATCTTATTTAAGCACTATATCAAGAGAGTTCCAGACTATTTAGTAGTGAAAATGTACCAAGCCGAGGAAGGTAGCAGCTTTAGACATCTATAGTATAAAATATCGGAAGGCGGCTGGCTACCTCCCTCAATGTCACCCCTTCTTCGTTCCCAAATGTCTTGACCCAGAGGTGCTCTCCGACACATCAACTTACGCTCACTCTAAAATCCTCACCCTCCGCGTTCAGAATAATTCGCCTACTGGATATTTCTTACTGCAAACTATTTTTTACCGTGCATGTAAACGACAAAAAGAATTATTTTGGATTGTGCGCAAAACTTCAAGAAAAATTGAAGCAAACAATAGCTATTTTCAAGCAAATAACTTTCCCTTTAAGTTATACGCAGAAGATAAAAATGCTGTTGTCAACATCATTGTAGAATGCATGAAAATGATTACTTTTTTATTCGTAAAGTTAGTTTGCGTACTAAATAGTAGAGAGTCTAAAAAGTGTGCGAGAAACCATGTGCATTCGTTTTGCATACGTCTTTTAAAAATGGAGTAAAGGTAAATAAGAGAGAAAAAGTTGTAAAATATTTCCAAATTTTTGGTATATGATTTGGAAGTGAGTCAAAACGAAGGNGGGGGGGGCACCTCTGGAAAACATAATAAGCACATCAGTTTTTTTTTTCAGAATTAAGAAAATACAAATGATTCAGTTGTGTTTCCAAAAATATTTTTGTACAGAAAATATTAACTGTTAAATATGTATGAAACAGAAGTTAGACTTTGCTTCATTAGATGGAACATGAATGAAATTTTAGGTTACTCAAGTTTGATTATAGGTACAGTAGATTACAGGTATTAGGATGACAACAGTATTTATATTTAAATCCATATATGTACGCACAGCACAAGATTTACTGGGTGAGGGGATGATCCCAGATTCAAGCCCTCCCCAAAAACAAACGGAGAAAAAAATTGTTTAGAAAATTGGAATTATCCATAATATCAGATCCCTAAGAGACCTGAGCCCCACCCAAAATAAAATCGTGAATCCACCACTGTGGATATATCCATGCTGATTGCCAGTTTCATCGAATTTTACAGAATTAGGTGTGGTCCCCTTGAAAAAAATTGTAGATGCACCGCTGCCTCTCCAATGTGCTTGAATGTGGAGATGAATGATAAGAACACTTCCATCAGTCACTTATGAATCACAATCATAACATTTTACTCATACATGCAATTGAAGAGAAGGAATTAGAATAAGAGTTTTACAAGCATTATGACAACATTATTTTTACCTGGATTGTACATTGATGAATTTAAAACTAGATTGTATACTGATGATTCTGACTTTCAGCCTCTTCCTCATTTAAAGTCGGCAGAACTTCATACACTGTCTCTTGCTCCACTATCGTGAAGTTCTTGGCTAGAACTATCAATTGCTCCACAAATATTGGACGAAGTTTGTTGAAGGTTACGTCTGGCCTGTTCACAATCAAGTAAACTGGCCAAAAAAGGAAAATGAAATAGTGAAAATATGTTTATTTAGAAAACTTATGTACTCCAAGTCTAAAAATTAGACATGAGACTGCAACTGTACCAAAAAAATTGTTATTTTGGACGCAACTGTATACACTGATACCATTAAAAAAAGAAAAAAATATACTCTAGTCCATAAAAATAATATCCAGTCATCTTTAGTTTATAACTGCTGTTATGACAAACGTGCAGGTACAGGTAAGAATAATATATTCCTCAATTTGTTAACATTGTGAGATATTAAAATCGTTTTTTCAAAGAACGAGACATCCCATCTCAGAAACATGCATCCAAGTGGTGAAATGATGAAAAAAATATTCCAAAAAATTGGAGTACACATAATTAGGGTTTTCAAAGAACACTTTTCGGAACAATCCAAAAGTCATGACATATTCCAATGAAGATGAGTATCAAAAGGAAAGCCCATTTAACACAGATGAATATGAACGCTAAGAAAAATAGATTTCAATACTTGGCAGTTACAAATTTCTCAATACTCCGTTAAAATCGACTTCGTTAAAAAGTGCGCCTCGAACACATGTAGCGAAGTCTGATATTGAATTATTTCAATCCGTCGCATCATACGTCACTCCTCAGTGCGGCGAGGTGGTAGTGTGTTTTAGTTCAGATAAACTTTCTTCAAGGAAGAGGAGTATTAGTTGGAGTGTTTTATTGTTTTTTTAAGAACTGTTTTTAATGGGACTTTAGGGCTTGCCAACATCTAGGTCATTAGAATCCTAGAAGTTGAGGAATTTGTATTTTACAGATTTTTTTATTTTTGTAAACATAAGTGGCTTGTTTAATCAACTTTAGGAACCTGTGAAAAATTATTTTATAGTAGTCTCTCATACACAATCATTATCATTAAAAAAAACTATTTTCGACATAAAATTTGCAAATTAATAATAAACATTTTTTTTAGTTTTTGTTATTAGTTTTAGAGTACATACGAATTTTTATTTTTCAAAATTGATACGATCTTTTGACGCATGAAAGGCTCGAAACGTCGTGAAACAAAATTTTCAGAAAAATGTTACCAAAAAACCATTTTCTGGCAATTGCCGTCCTTACATTTTGTTCTCTCAATTTGTACTGTTGTCAACTTCAATATAGATTGGATGAAAATGGTTGTTGTGTGGTACTATTTTCTCAGAATTTTGTTCAGAATCGGAAATTGAACTAATTTTTTGTGTTTTCCTAGCACGGTGAAAACATAATTTGCATTAGGAATGATCCAGTAGGTGAATCACTCCGGTCGCGAAGCGTAAGGATGTTAGTGTAAGCGGAAAGTGATGTGTCAGGGCCAAGACGTCTCGGAACGAAGAAGTGGTGACAGAGTGAGGGAGGAAGCCAGCCGACTCCCGATATTTTACAGACTATAACCTATAATAACCACATAAATTTTCATGTCTTTTTTACGCAGTTATCGGTTAATTCAGAATAAAATAAGCTTTATTTCGTACATTTAGTTTTCATATGGACCACGCTGTACACAAGTGCAAGCTAAGATATATGTTATTTTTATTCAAATTGAGTCAGTTTTTTCTAGAAAAGTACATCCACTTCCCCTCTCCACCAAAGATTACTACTCAACCTTGTGATGCGAGATGGAAGTACAATCGCATTCCTTGCTTCGTCACATCCGTTCTATCTAGGAAGTGAACACTGGTGACGTACTATTGTATTGTATCCCGAACGAAGACTCTTAATATTATTCGTCTGGGACAAAGGTTAACAGTCACGTGTGGTGCATGAATGCATTTTTCAATGATTTAGTTAAGTAAAACATTTATAATGTAACATCAGGACCAGTTCAGTCTATCGATTTGTGAAATATTAACATTTTCACGCATTTTGCTAACCGGACTTAAGAAGATTACGGGTCGGGCCAGGCGCCGCCAAATAAGGAAAAGTAACCACCACTAAGCCTTTCCATTCATTGCGTGGACCATTCTCCTACTTTTCCGGGAAGGGGCAATGCGCGCGAAGAACGCCGGACGAAGGGACTTGTTCGCCATGTGTACCCAGGCGAGACCGGAAAAATCCCTAAAGGACTGTTATAAATGGAAAATTTCCACCGGATGCTGAAATAATGACCATCCCGAGAAGGACGCTGGCATATCGGTGAAGACACAGTGTTCTCAGAAGCTGAGGGGTGACCAAGATGGTGTAGAGTGCTCAGTGCGTTAGCGAAGGCGTGATCACTTGACCTCCGCTTCCGTATATATTGGGAGGATTGAAGATCCTCAGAGACTTTCAGACTTTGAGACTTCTGCGGAGTGTTTGGAAGTACCCAGGTTATTTGAGATGTGACCTGGCTAGTATTGGTCGTCAGACCACTGAGAATTGCTGCGGTAATTCAATTACATTGCTATTAGGCGCGAATGACGTAACTTGGAACAGTTAGTTTATTTCGGGATAACAACTTGTAATTTTTTGAGATTCGGATGATCTGGGTAGATTTCCGAATTAATTGTTAACACCAGTATTCATATCTGTGTGTAATTGATGCTTTCAGATAGCATTAACTGTGTAATAACAAATTCATACTGGTGGCAGCGATCTCTATCATAAGGATTGTGATATTTATGGTTGAATCCCGCTTCTACCCAAAAAATACCCACATCGCATCTGGGCTTGTGGTGTGGTGTAACAATAAGAATACTGTTTGTTCGCAGATAATTCTCTAAACATTGCAGTTTTCTAAGATGTCGGGTACGAAACGTGTAAGAAAATATCGTTAGTTCCAGGAAACTTCACGTATCCATTCAGAGCCTAGTAACGAGCCTAATCTCGACAAGTTGGCATATATTGTGTTAAAGATTTATCTCCAAGAGGCCACAGTGGTGAAATACTGGAGATTTCTTGATAAAAAAATGCTTTATGACAGATCGGAAATTACATAAGTAATTTTACTATCATAATGTTCTGAGAATACTATATAAGGTGCAAAGTCTTTTAAAAATTATATCATTATTGCATCTTTTCTTCTTTTATATTATAATATTCTTGATTTACAGTTGTGATTCTATATTGCAACAGAGATTGGTCACTTAGGGTTAAAATATTTCATAAGGCACAGTTTTGCTCTCTGTTTGCAGATTATGCTATTGAAAAACTGAACATTAAATACACTGTACCTTATCTGAGTATGGATATTCACAAAGTATGTTACACTATCTGAGTCCTTTTTCTATCTTATTGTAAATATTTGTTTATTGGATGCCTTACATGAATAAAAATATTAAAAGTTTGATGTCTTGTGTAAGTTGCTATATTTTGTGTAATAGTTTTCCCACGGTGTGTTCATTGCTCGTATAACGGGCAGCATTATCCTTGCGAAATTTCGAAATTTCGTCAGGGTACAAATGTTCAACGTCGAGGAGACGTAGTATTTTTCCGTCGCCTTTACGTCGCATAACTACATCGTCTCGACTTCACGTTACAACGTCGGGACGGCGACGTTTATTTGACGTCGATCTCGACGTCGAAAAAACGTAGTTTATTATCGTTGTTTCGACGTCGCATAACGATATCGCCTCGACATCCAATCCCGGGAAATACGACGTCGGGACGGCGAAATTCGAAATACGTCGAAAGTCGGCGACGTCGGCGATTTCTGAGTGGGTTACGGTACCGAACCAACATTTGTCTGGAGTGGGAGAAACTCCAGTGGAAAATCACACCTAGTTCGTATGAGCAGGGTTTGAATCCACACTCTATCGCTCAGCGGTATCGAGCGTTCGCTACCACTGGACCACCTACTCGTATGTCGATACTTAAGTTCATTCGGCATTTTCACATAATACACTACTGAAAAATGGACGTTAAATAATGATATTTGGCGAACGCGAACTATTCTTTTACGCTAAAGGCGAAAATCACTATAGTTCACATACGTGTTGACTAGTTGAGCAATTCTGTTGGAATGAAAAGAATGCTCTTCTCTTTTTACATCGACAATTCTGTTTCCCACAATTTTTAAAAAAAATAATGAGTGTCATTGTCAATGCGTGGGAACTATTAGTATGACTTTTGATGATACTTTTATACAAAACGAGTCATGTTATAGAGTACAAGGTTAAAGAGTAAACCATTTTTTAAAAATTCATAAAATTACTTGTTGTTTTCGTAATAACGGGCGTCAAATAAGAGCAAGTAAGTGAAATCCGGTATTGTGAGTTGTAAGAAAAATTCTCCACAATATTTTATTTCATGAACTATTGATGACATCTCGATGAATAATATCAACGAATTAAAATCCGAATTTCACAAAGCAATAAAATATATTTTAATAGAACTTTTGAATGTGTGGCGACATTTGAGGGGACCGGTACATTTAACCCCCTCCTACAATTTTGGAGTTGAAAAAAAATATTAAGTCCATTTTGTGCTTATTGATATTTCAGAAAATTATTTAATTGTAATTCATACCGCTGTTTTGACCAAGATGTACTTCACAAAATTACATATATCCTAACAATAATCGTCACTTGTCAACAACACCTTTCGTATTGGATGAGTGGTAATATTCAAATTAAAAATTAACTGAAAAATCTATAATTTTGATATATTGCATTAGCGAAATAGGAGATATAAGTCTCAAAAACATTTCTTATACCAGACACACACGCATCAAAAAATTAAAAAAATAACTGAACGCCATAATTGATGCAAAATTATTGGAAAACCATCATAGATTACTTGATGAAGCAACTAATGGTGCTTTAAAAAGTTTAAATTTTATCCACATTTAAGGTGTACTACAACCCGTCATTTTATCAGGAATTAAGAAAAATTATTGAAAAATTCTAAAAAATATATTAAAATATCGATTTCCTCTACTATTATTTATAATACATTTTTACCTAATGACTATGTATACGTCCAGGCTATCTTTTGACCATCATAGTAATCAAACTAACAACTGAAGGAACTTAGACCGATTATTGTTGTCAAGAAAAAGCTTATTTCGCCAATTATTTTTTCTTTGGTAATAAAAAAAATTTCACTTACATGTCTCAATTATTCTTCACTCGCGTGGCCAGGTGAACCCGCCATGATTGGATCTACTACTAGGTACTGCTTAACTAAAACACTTTTCACATTTTGATTTTTAGCCAAATAAGTTTATAATATTAGATATCGCGACGAAATTCCCATTGGAATAACACCAATCACGAAATTGTAATATTATTCGAAAGCTACAAAAGGATTTAATACAAATTAATATTTTGAATCACCTAGATTGAGAAAAAATTATGACTTGATTTGTAATGTTAATCATAAAAAGGTTTGAGTTATATTTTTTTATTCACAACTATATACACAACATCATGAAAGGGAGTAACAATCTTTTTTTTATATCCACAACTCCGTATTATGATTTTTTTTTCGGGAGATTTTCGAGTATCGTCGTTGGCAACACTGGTCCCCATCCTTCTTGTGTGAATCCCCTGAGCGCCGAGCGACACTGATGCTGCTCGTAAATACTCGCGTCGCGGTGGTATCATTGTATGTGGCAGAATTGTGTTCCCACGATAACTCAAACACGAGGATTCGTTCATTGCTCCGTCTCACGTTCTACACAAACGGACGACTCTGTGGATAAAAAAAATACACTTCATAACAAAATCCATTCAGTCTGAAATATGAGAACGGTTTGATTCAAACCGTTTTCCGATGATCTATTTTCGAACACTGGAAATATTGTTAACAGGCGAACATTTTCGCTAGTGGATCTCAGCTATGACACTAAATTGTTACTCTGCACAATTTTCTTATTGATGTTTCAAATACTTCAAATTTACGCCACGTATCCATCGCAATTTCTCTGAGGTCTTTAATTTTTGTGAATTACTGAAATAGTAAGTATCCCACGAAACATTTATTCCAGCGAATACTGGTTCTCACGGTACGTTTTGAAGAACAATACTCAAAATCATGAACCTTTACCACATGCAGCGCAATACGGCTGTAACACGAATAGTTAACTATTTCGACTTTAAGCACTATCCGTATAAAAAATAATAAAAGTTCTTCTCTGTATGATATTATTGACGATGTTATACTATCATTTTTATTNGCACACAGCACCTGAACGCGATTGTCACCTTCGAGTACCAATCTCTTTATACATTATCCATCGTCTTTTCCTCTTTATATCTTCACAACAGGTGTACTTCGTTTGCTGGGTTTCTGACGTTCTGTCAACGTCCGTCTTCAGGAGTCTGTTGTGAAGATATAAACAGGTAAAGACGATGGATAATGTCCAATAAGACTGTAATAAAAATGATTAATAGTAGTCACAAAAGCTACTATTTGATGTAAAAAATACAAGTTTATAACAAAATGAACTAAGACACAAGTAGTATTCGTTCCAGGAAACAGAGAGAATAGAATAGCGTCAAAAGAGCAAGCGAATTGAATTGATAGCANAAAGCTACTATTTGATGTAAAAAATACAAGTTTATAACAAAATGAACTAAGACACAAGTAGTATTCGTTCCAGGAAACAGAGAGAGTAGAATAGCGTCAAAAGAGCAAGCGAATTGAATTGATAGCAGATGTTGGCGATAGATTTAAGTTAAAAGAAATCTGAAAGGACTGCCAACATCACGAAAGGTACACTTATCTTTATTTTTATGGACAACGGCGAAGTAAAAGCTTTGGATTTTTATAATTCATTTATAATTTATTGTCGAGAGATCAGTTACAAACTACCTACGGCCACGTTGAGGACAATAAACTAATTTACTGTTACTAATTTACAATAAACTAATAAGCATAGTGCGTTACCATTTTCTTTTTATTACATTTTCTCTGAGTTCAGTTACATGACCTTGAATATATATGGGAAAACTACGTGCAGTGGGTCCGGATAGGGTGGACAGGTACGAAAAACTAATGTCGTTGCCACTGTTCATGGTATATGATCGACGGTAAGACTGAGATAGTTTTGCGTTGTTGACCAATTTCTTACTTCTAGGGACACGTTTCGCAGCGCCTCGTCTGTTGGCTCCTACACTTCGGCAACGTTTAGAAACGACTAGATCGCTTCCGATTGCCTCCTGAAATAGTTGTCCACCGGGAAAACGAAATTCTTGACTTGCTTCAACAAAACCTACCTTTTCCCCTGTGTTTCGAACGTGTAAAGACACCGCTGAACAATACTCAATCATCAATATATTTTACTCAATCATCAACTCACTGTGGTACCCAAAAGAAATGAGGTTATTCGCTGCACACTGTCACGTGTTTGGTAGGTGTTACTGCGCATCCCAAAGCCACATGCCAATATCTCTTGCGACTGCTATAGTTAAAAATCACTCTATTCGATTCTATATGTAAAAGAGAGTACTCAGCCTAATTTTCAGTCAAAAATATGCCATTTGCGATTGGAATGGGCTGACCAGGAAAAATAATCGAATATGACCAGGTGTGACGTATACCTTGGTATACATTTTTTTCTTTCAGAAGTTATGCATGTTTGACAATTATAAATTAAGAACAATGGCACAAGATATTCAAGAGAAAATACAGAAGTACGAATTTTTTTGTGAATGATGTTCTGAAAGAAGACTTGAACAAGATTCACTTCAAGAGGGATAAAGTTTTAAACGAATTAGCTGAGTTTGGACAGTTAAAAAATACTATAGAATCATACATTGAGTTAGGTTTAGAGGAGGGATTTAAAAGTCAAATGAATTTGGGATGTGAGTTCTATGAACAGGCGAATGTAACGAATACTCAAACAATATTCATTAATATAGGATTAGGATACTATCTTGAATTTCCTCTAAAAGCTGCTGTGATGTAGAAAAGAGATCTGCCCTATTGCAGCAACAACTTACAAAGTTAGCTGAAGATAGTGCCCAAATAAAAACAAGGATTAAAATAGTTCTGGGTGGAATAAGTGAATTACAAAAGCAAATATCTAGTAGCAAAAGCTGACATGGTTTCCAAACATCTTACAGAAACTGGTAAAATAAGTTGTGTGAGAGTTTTTTTGTAACATGACGAAGTATCCAAACGTGTTTTCAATACGTGATTCGAGGAATTCAAAGATTTGGAAGTTATCATCTTGTATTTCTATTATTTCTACTCTATTATGTACATAATGTTTATGGATTAAAATATTTTACTTTTCTATAAAAAAAATATAAAAAAACAACATTTTTCAAAGAGGGGTAACTCACACGCCTCCTACCAGAGTCAGACTCGCGTATTCAGTTACGAAAAAGAAATTCATGGCCACTATTCAGGCCATGTGTAACGCGGGAATTTTAGAGCCGTGTCAGTCTATCAGAACTGCATTCGCGCTCCACGCTGTCCCGAAACCGGGAGGCCAGGTATTGAATAGATAAATAAATAGTGTCATCCTCAATGCCGCTAAAGTTCACAATCTATACACTCCTGGCACCGCTAGGGAAAGGGAGGTCATGTAAAGCTTATTAAAAATGATACGATATAATGTTGACACCTCTCTGGGTCACTAAAATACCTAATGATAAACTTGATTCAGCTTAAATTCGTTTTCAGCCACATAGACCTCAGCACCCCTATGGAAGGGGTTATATAAAAGAATGATAGAAATTGACATACCTGAAATAAATTCACAGTTTTCGATGTCACTGAGATGAAAGGTATTACCCCTGATATCATTCAAGAAAAAATTCAGCGCCCATGGAGAAGAAAAGAGAGAAAATATTTGAATGAGTGATCGAAAAAAAAATTAAAAACATAAATATAATTTTGGAGAATTAAAAAAACTAAATGTTATTTTTTCTAAATTTCAAATTTATAATTACAGGATAATTTCTGAGAAATAAAAATATGCTTATTACTTTTTTTATAGATGCTTTCCTTTGTCAGTAAATATCAAACTTCAAAACAGCTTTTTTAAAATCTAAATATCTTACAACACGCCTGTCAGTTTTTTCCTTTCTTCAGTTTGTTAACATCCATTTTATATTTAGTTTATGGAAAACATTTTACTGCTTTGTGTATCGAGGTGAAAAAGTCTAAAAAATAAAAATAGGAGACATGATGTAACATTTCATGTTTATTTTACATTAATATCTCACCACATAAGGACTCAAACCGTAAATTAAAGGCAATTTCAAATCCTATGCTAAATTTTATTTTAGAAAACAGTTTTTAAACCAAGCATCGATGCAGATTTCATAAGTTTAAAACCTCTCCGAGTTATTTCTGGGTATGTTACATGCAGATTCCAACACAGTTTTCAAATGACACGGTTGAATGTTCAGAAACAAATTGTGTTGACGCATTTACTACAAGATTTCAGAAGTCGTGTACAAGGAAATTACTGAAGTGATTTCGTCGGCTACACCTGTAACCCAATGTCATTTTTTTTTTCGACAGCGATCATTTAGGTTACGTTTTGCAAGAGTTACATACCAATATTTGTAAAGAAAAATATTCTAAGTAATACACATTAATTCTACTACTATTGACGTCCATTATATAATCTAATTAAATAAATAATTAAAAACCTGCGACCTTTTATGGACGAATAATATTTACATTTTTATGTAACTAGCTCACTACCTTTCGCCTTGAATTTAAGTCGTCGTCAGGTGATCAAGTAACAACAATGAACATAACAACAGGACAAAAGAACATGATATACACAGAAATATGAGCTGAAAATATGTTCACGAAAAACAGAAGTTATAACATGTTTGTGTAGTTTCTGCTTTTTGTAAATATAATTGTGTTTATATTTATGTTTATATCATGCTCATTTGTCCTGTTTTTATGTTCATTGTTATAGTTTGTTATTACACCTGACGACAACTTAAATCCACGTCTAAACGTAGTGAGCTCGTCACAGAAACATAAAGGGTCGCAAGCTTTTAATTATTTATTTAATACACAATAATGGTTATTAGACAACAACTATCATAGAGATAGAATTAAGTGTTACTGAATTTTCGTTAAAAATATTCAAAATATAGATGCCGATAAACTGAAGACTGTTTCTTAATTGAAATTAACAATTCTAGTGTACCAACGTACCTATAAAAAGCTTTTTGCTTTTCATTGTAAACAGTCATTGATCACATACTAGACAATCTTGCCTTCAACTTTGTCATTGCAAGCCCCAATTATAATTTTTTTTTATACACACTCTAATTTCACAAAAATATTTTAACACGAAAATATAAAGAAAATTACTTCTTAAAACAATCAAAAAAATTAAACGATCATCAAAATATGCAAAAAACTTTATTCTCAATCTATGAATAAAAACTCGTATCTAACGAACATGCAATAAGATTTGAGAATTGAGAATCTGAGAGACAGAATTTAATTCGGAGGTTGCAGAGACGCCTCTGATCCGTTTTCGTCTTCTTCATCGTCGATACTCCTTTGCGAAGGTTCCTGTGACTTCAGCGAATCACAAATCAAGGCAATTGTGTCATGAATAATCCAAGAGAGGAAAAAAATATCAATGTGATCGCAATCAGACATTTTAGTTTCTCTTCCTGTCGCGTTGCACGAATCAAAAGGAGACTTAGAAAATCCTATACCATTAAGTGAACAATAATTTTATGTATATTCCTGATTCTTATTCTAGAGAAATACTTCAAATATTTCGATGAAATTCACGTAACAAAAGTCTTTTTTGGACGAAAAAACGATGGGTTCATTTCCATGTAGGATCATTTTAGTACTACTGTTTTGAAAAAATGTGTATTTTATGAATATTAAGAAAAATAGATAATCTTACGTCTGTTATTCGTAGACGTCGTATTTAACATGCCACGTTTCAACTTTTAATCAAGTCATGGTAAGAATATAATAAACTAAGATCTGAGTGAGGAGGGATCTGGAAACGATGAATTTCGGAAATACTATTTATTAAAAATACAACTGATGCGTTAAATTTGCAATTTGATACAGATAGTTTATTTAATATTTGTAATGTTGTACAATGATACCACTTTCTGATTTTATGTTTTTGGTTAGTTTGGAAAAAAGTTGTATTGTCAAGATCTTAGTTTACAATCTCCTGACGATGACTTGATTCAAAGTCGAAATGTTGAGTATCTGTACTTAATATTTGAAATACAAAGTCTACGAAAAAGGGTCATGAGGAATTCAGTACAGTTGTAAAAGTTAATAATATCAAAATAGATAACTTAATCGTTTGAAGAATAAATATATATCTCAAGTTTAGGTCACAATAAATACATTCTTCTTCAGATAACCATCTTTTCGATGTATATTAAGTCATCTTCAGGGTTATATGTACATACATATAGCAAGGTTTAAAAAATGTATACAATAAAATTTAACTAAAAAACCTATCACATAATAACACGGAGCTACGTTAGTACTCGCGTCCTGTGCGGAGATATTTAAACGAGTGAGTCATTGAAACGTAAGTCTACTACAGCCTCAATACGAAGGTAAAAACAGATAGGACCTTGAATTCTGTCTCTGAGAATAACGGAAAAATTACCAGCGCCCGCTATGTATGGTTGTAACAATGCCGGGCCAGCGTATTACTAAAATAGTTCCGTATGAAATTTTAAACCGAGACAACGAAAAAAAAAGTTTCTAAAAATTTTGGAACATTAACTTTTATACCGCATAATAATAGATCGAAATGAACAATTTTTATATTTGACTAATACAGACGGAACGGTGTAAATCAAAATAGGATGTGCGTAATTTGACATGAAAAATTCATTGTATTGGAATTTATTTCCCTAAAAATTGCTGAAGTCCCGCATCATCCCCTGTGTCAATTTGTCTCGCATTTATCTCGGAAACGGCTGGATTGATTTCAATGAAATTTTAGAATAGAGAATTTAGGGGATGCAAACACGATTTATTATGCTCTCATTTCTGGGGGAATTCTTTTTACATTTTTTGAGACAAAACGCAACCGGGCGCTAGGATGGACGCCATTGGCAATGTAAAGTTACCTAATCACTAAAAAGAGTAACGTTGTACGTAATTTTTATTCGAGCAGGACTCAGTCAGCCGTGTACGATAATAATAATGAATATCAAGAGACCCGGTCGAGTCTCGCCGCTAATTTCACACTCCATAGCAACGTACACACTCCATAGTATGTACGAAAACCGTCGTTAGTACAAGCGCAGACATGGATCTTCAGCGCTATCACATGCTGGATATTGTAACTATTTCAAATTTGACTTGACAATTATCCAAAGAGACTTATGGTCCACTTGTTTGACACCTTGGAAAGGGTTATGTTCCTTTTTTGACTAACGCAGTTCCATACATTTGTTTTTATTCAATTGCATTACGTAATTCATCAATCAGTGCACAATAGTATTACTTAGAAATCTCTTAGATTGCGGTGAACCTCACCGCCAGGTAACAGATTAAACATGTTACGTCGAATGATAATGGGAGACGGGACCGGANGGACCGGGGATCGAACCCGGGACCTTGAGCTTTGCGCGCTCATGCGCCTACCGACTGCGCCATCCCGCTCGCTACCCGTGCCCGTCTACCATTCTATGTTTATGAACCAGAAATGGTTTCTATGTTTGTGAACCAGAAATGGTTTCTATGTTTGTGAACCAGAAATGGTTTCTATGTTTGTGAACCAGAAATGGAAAATACTACCCAAATAAAGTACTTCCTAAGGGAGTCGCCTCAGATGAGGAATCTAGTCTCTACGAGACCACCTCAGAGGTCTTTGGGTTTCACAAGTTGAATGAGAATGGTAGACGGGCACGGGTAGCGAGCGGGATGGCGCAGTCGGTAGGCGCATGAGCGCGCAAAGCTCAAGGTCCCGGGTTCGATCCCCGGTCCCGTCTCCCATTTTCATTCGACGTAACATGTTTAATAGTATTACTGTATAACATATGGCAGTTCCCGCTCCGAGTGATGCTAGCTGGTAGTTTTGTGCTGTTAGACCCGCTGGCATAAATACTTTGATGCCAATATATTTTTATTGAATTGCAGAATGGATTTTTTTTTCTGCGAAAAAATCAAGGATGGAAGAATCCGAGTTCAACTTGGTGGTTATTGTCAAAAATATAGAAAGGATTGTTTTACCAAGTAGCCGTGGCACTTTTGCTGTATCAATAAATAAGTGGGTGATATTTTCAAAAGTAAATCATAACTTTGATCGACTCCTAGTGAAAGTGAAAATCAATGAAAATATGTGTGTCGAAATCAATGACACATTTGGTTTCTTACAAGAATTAAAATTCGATAAACCAAAAAATGTGTGATATTAATAAAATATTAAATGAATTAGAAGCAACGGATGATTTTAAAACTATTTAAAATTAAATGGTATTACTTATTAAATGGTATCTTTGTTTCCAATGAAATTAATTACTAATTTATATAAAAATTGAAATAATTTAAAATTATTAAAAATTATTATAATTTCGTAGCAGTGTCTATGGATTTGCTTACAATGAGCTGCGTTAGAAAAACTTTTCAGAATGATGAATTAAACGTCGTTTGTATGTTGCTCATAGTTTTCGGTAAAGTTGCTAATGCTCCACAATTACCAAGCAAAACGTTTCATTTTGATAATTTTGGGCTTTTGGGTATTGCTAAATATGTTTCTCTTTGCTATACAAGATGGGAGTAATTCAGAGAAATGATTCCTGAGATATCACTTTCCAAAAACTGCTGATTTACTTCGCTGGGTACTTTCCGTTTCGGCTATAGGGAACTTGACTAGCATTGCCGCTCGCAACTGACGTATGTACAAAAGAGTCATAGGGCGGTTGTTGTGTGTCCATTGTTCCCATAAAGTGTATGTTCTGTGTAAACATTTTTCGTGTAAATATATAGCAGAAGACCTCTTTAATTTGCATCGCTTTTGCATTGGTAAGGTCACAAATTCATTGTGACGGACGATTACGAAATTCCAGATGATGCGTTAGTTTATTCTATTGAAAATGATGTTCCAGGATCTCCAGAAATGTATGTTGTTGCTCAAAATGAAAACGAACCATTTGTTTTTGTACCATAGCTACGTTCGATAAGTTGCGTGCACGCGGATTTCCTTATTCGTTTTTGACGTATTGTTTTTCAGACTACTTGAAGAAAGACTAAAAAAAATTGAAATAAACTGATAGCTAACATACCTCTCACGAAAATCGGGCCAGGTTTACTCAACACTAGCGGGAAGCAAAAATCTGGCACCCGTGACACTCAAAATAAACTGAAAAACTGAAGTATTTGACTCTATTGTTACTAACAGAGATGATTCTGTATTATGAAAACGTGTTGGAGAATATTTTGTTCGAGTCAGTTTGCTATGCGACTGCATCAAAGAATTGCTGAGATTGTAATTTCGATCCTGATGAACACAGGTTATTTCTCGAATTTCTTCACCTTTATGTCTCATTTCAGCGGTTTGGAATTTTCGAACCGAATTTCTCGGTCAACGAAACGGTCGAGAAATAGTCTTAACAGGCAAAAATAATTCATAGAAGGGAAACTGATTAGATTCGTTTACAAGTCTTGACTACCCTGTGGAGCCAGAAAATTTTGATTTGCGTTGTGAAAGAACCAGAACATACAAGTAATTGTGACATTAGTATGAAAGATTTACGTTTGTTCGCCGAATTATGCGGTGCACCTCCTTGACATCTCAAAGAAATGTGCATTTAGACATGCGCTACATTGGAAAAGACCATCATGTAGGGAACAGGAAGGGTAAAAGACGCTGCCACTTTCAAAACAGTCCGGGACGACCTCTAATATTCTGTCAAAATGCAATGTTACTGTGCCAAAAATGTTTTGAAGAAGACCGAACTTTGTAGAAAACTGTATCATCTTCAACAGAAATGGAAATGAAGTTTTATAACAATGCAGTGTATTATTTATAATCAGTTTACGGCTCAAAAAAGTTGTGTGTTGCGTGTTGCATACTCATGCATCATGAATCTGCCCAGCGATCTATTTATAGATCGGCTTATTATCGATAAACGATACGTGAAAATGACATTTTTTTAAAAACTTTTATCATCCTACAACTTCCTGTCACTAACTGTAGAGATATTAAGCGAATTAAGTACAAAAATAATAATTTGGGCGTTAATTGGTTAATGTTCAGCCCTTTACATCTTGTTATCCTATTTCCTAACAAACTAATCGCTGATTATGTTCCAAGAATAAAATTAAAAGTTGATGTTCGATGTACTGTTAAATGTATTTGGTATGTATGCCTGCTGAAACCGATGCGTGTATATGTGAATACATGGTGTATGAATGGGAGAATACAACTCAATAACTAAGTTCAAAACACAAGTACAATAAATGGGAAAATAAAAACAATGATACGATATCTCTTGTGAGATTTTCACTATGAGCTTCAACATATATAAGGGAACTTCACTTGGTGGCAGTTATTAGAAAACAGAGCTTAAGGGCGTATATATGATACATAAACTTTTTAAGAGTAAAATCCTGATATGATGTTGATACATATAAATAAACTCATAAGAAAATAAACATTATTTAAGAACGGGAAAAGAAAAAAACTTGAAATGGAACATTAATAAGACATACATCAACATTACTTCAGACGTATTAAACTTTCATCGCTCTAATGCTCAACCAAAAGTCAAACTATCCCACTGAAGGCTTCCAAGGAGTGGTCATAGGGTTACGTATGGTAGGGTTTCTCAATTACTTGACCTCGTAGAATGATGATTCTAGTGCTATAACACCACCACAAATAAGCTAGTTACAATAACCTAATAAAAAACCTTATACGACAAGTAATACATTTTATGTATGTAAGCACTGTCTGATGTGAAATATTGATACTGAATAGCGTTAATATTTCAGTTTGTTGAACCGTTTCATTATGAGTACTAATTTTTATTACAAATTTCTGTTTACATATGTAAATCTTATCGTCTTATCTAGGAACTTATGCCGAATTTTTTTGAATCCGCCTCTGCCTTAGGGTCCTTGATCGGAATTGATGGGATGGTCCCTTTCTTGCTTCCGGAGAGTAAATTAGTTTATTGTCCTCCACGTGGTCATACGCAGTTTGTACTGTTTTTTGACAATAAATTTATTATAAAGAGCGTTCTAGATAATAGAGGAACGATAAACCCTAACCTACATTGTGAGTGGTCACATTCATCACGGAATTTGATGCCTTCTCTGGAGTTCATGACATACTGTGACCCTTCATTAACTGCGAATCAGCTTTGATCTCTCAAGCAAGGTTTTCAAAATGAGACTGATCATGGACAAAACCATTGTAAGAGATTTTACTGAGCTCCTTGTAATAATATGTTCCCCGGGGGTTTCACGTTGGGTAAATAAGTAATATTTAAAAATCCTTCTTTTATATCATCACTATTATGTTTTTAACAGTTTTGTCGCCTTGGAGGATAAATTTGGATGTTTCATTTCCAACACTCGTATTTTAGCTCTGAACGTACTTTCCTGATTACATTAATTTTTTTTTTTGCTGTAATTAAAATTTATATTTTTGAAAAATGCTAATACCCTTTCATATAGTGTAAATATTTATTTCTATAATTTACTTTTTCATTCTACGTTCTACCACGACAAGTATCTCCAGGTGATTCTATCATGTAGAGGAGGAACATACCCAGCATAAGCCAGGAGTTTTAATTTGTCTTCTTCCAACTATTGTGTACTATTTAAGTATGACAAATAGAGTATCACAAGATAAATAGAAATGGCAGGAAAGTAATGTTAAGACTAAATAAACCAGTAAATGTTTTTGGAATGAAGTTTATCACACCAATCTATGTTCCAATTATCAAATCAAACTTAGCTTAGGTCTTAATCACAAGCTAAAGAATAGTTTCAATCTTTTTAATAGTTATAAGAGTTCTATCAAGGCTTCTGTAAAACTCGCCGACTTAGGTTGTATTCTTTATTAAATCAATGACGACAAGGTGTTCATGAATGTTCATTACATGGCAACAATAATAAATAAGATCTTCACTAAATTTTTTGTCGTACAAGAGAAGTCCTATGTATTGTTTAATGTGTCATTGATATAATTTCTGAATGAATAATTAATTCTGGTTTATTCATATACTCCATTCATTGAAATTTGTTGTCCCTTTTATTTTGAATCCATTCCCACTCATAAGAGGATGTGTAAAAAATTAATGTAACTCCTAGAGAAAATAGTGAAAGGATTGGATGAGCCGACATTGTAATGAGGATATTTTTTCAGTGCTTCATAGTCAATGTCAAAGTATTCCAGAAGAGGTCTCGAAGGTGCCCAAGGGGTTCGCGGAGGGTACAGCTCCACAATTACTTCACCTCGGCACTAGAAAGAAGAGATGTGGTCAGTATCTCCTCCCAAGATAGACCCTAGTACATATTTTACTGCAGGATCCCCAGAGGAGACCTGGGAGTCAGTCTAGATATTAACGTGTGATGAAAAATCCCCACCACACAGGGGATCGAACCCGGTCATCCAGACAGCAACTCAGCGCTCTGCCTACTGAGCCACGCTGACCCCGTGCTTCATAGTTATTTCAGGGTATATTTCATGTGTTTACCACATTTTAAAATATGTGTCCGCACATATGGTTCGTGTACCCACACGTGGAGAAGATAAGTATAACTTTCGACCACATGAGAATGACGACGAACCGGTAATGGCACTAATGATCTCCTACGCCAATCGGAGGGTGTTGACTGCAACCAACCCCTGATACCTGGATTGAAATGGTGTACGAGTGGTATACGTTATAAGAGGGGGGGTAGTTATTAAAAATCTCTTTTGCGCGTATATTGTCCTGAGGAATTCGACGAAAGACCAACTGGCAGATTCTGACTCATCAAACAACAGATGGTACATCATAATATATGGATTGCAGAGCTGCCATCTTTTTATGATATACTGGTCTAGCAAAACAATATTGATGATGAGAGTTCTGCAATCTGAGTATATAAACCACTGGCGGATTTAGACCATAGTCATGGGGGGGAGGCTAACCGAGTAGAGATCTGGGAAGTATTTCTGTTTGAAAATCATGATTTTACAACACAAATTTTATAAATAATATCTTTAAATACAATACATCAATTCATCAAATACGAGTAGATAGTCAACAATTAACAATATCAAATAGTAACCAAATTTAATAATTGTTTAAAGTTGCAATGTATTTAAAGTCTCAATTTATCTGTTGAGAGTTCAGGACCAATGGAAGGGGGGGGGCTATAGCCCCCTTAGCCTCCCCCATATATCTGTCACGGTATGACACGTCTTTATCTTAGATGAAAAGACAGAATTGCACGTTTACATGTTGTCCATTTCATGGTTTTTATGATGACCGTTTCCAAATTACCAAACGGCATAACGGCATCTTCTATTTCATTTAAGAACAAAAATGTATGGTAGTTCATGAACCACACATCGGAAGATACTTTAAAATCTTTTGTTCGCTTGTATTCTCATAACTAACATTAAGTATTGTCATTCAAACAAATTTATTCAAAAGTTTGATAATAACTGTAGCCATTGTTTTTTCTTTTGCTCACCGTCGTAATGTTTTTTTGGTTTATTGAAGAATCTTGTTTTAGGACCACAAGGGAGGGTTGTTTGTGGTATTTATGCAACAAGGAACAACAGTTGAAGGCATGATTGTGCGGACAACGTTTCGCCGCCAACGACGAAACTTCAGGATACCGTCAAGACGTATCTCTCCTCAATGGCGGTTAACGTCTTTGAAGAAGGCTGTGTCACGATGTGGCGAATACTTTTACCGTTTTGGCGATTATGTTGAAAAACAAGTAAGACCGTGCTGTACTTTTGGTAAAAAAATTATGTTATGTAAAGGTATCTCTTTTTTATCGGAGGTTAAAAAAACAGCTTTCGTAATGATGAAAACGATGCGCTAAAATAGCGGGAACAGTCGATAGCGAAGAAGAAAAACAGGTCAAAGAATATGAAAATAAGAAACGAAAAAAGCCAAAAAATATAATCAGATAGGGCTATATTGCAAAGTGATGTTGACCAGTCATCTGAGATACATGGCTAGTTGTCACCGAGCGGATGTTGGCGAAGGACGAGAGAAACAAAAAAAAAGTAGGAGATTTAAAAAAATTCAAGAAGCGTTTCAGATCCTTGAAAATTTAACTCCAACTTTCCTCTCTCCAGTCATTTGTCATCCCAAGTTCCCAAGAGCGACTTCCGCTGCATTTGATGAAACGCGTCTGTGACAGCCGTGGACTGGGAGAAAAGGAAAGCGAAGAGATGAGGAAAGAGAGAGGAAGCAGGGGGTGAAGACGACGGTCCGTGGCAAGTCGCTCGCGCACCACGGACTCCGGAATAGAATAAACACTGAAAAGCTACTTCTGGACGGAACATTACTTTCGAGAAGGAACTAAGTTATTAAGTCAGGAATTATGGCGTTATTTTTGAAATGTACTCGAGGAATATCGTTGTTCTCCCTCAATCCAACATTTCGTAATCAGAGAAATTCACTAAAGATTAATTTTGCAATATTCACATCCCTGATATTTCATTATAACAACGAATCAAGTAAAGTTTATACAAAATTATACATTTAATACACAGAAATTGAAGCAAATGATTCTTATACCATTTCTTTGTCGTATAACTTTGACGTTATGACTTTAGAGCACACAAAAATAAACGAAGAATTAATCATTTAATAAGAGGGATAATTTATTATTGAAATTATATAGAACCAAACCAAAACCAATTACATTTTTAAATATTAGTGTTGTGAAGAAAAAAACGATTATTTTATTTGTATTTACTTGTATCAATACATGACGACAAATAATTAATTGATTTAATTTCTAAATTTTAATCTTTATGTTAACAAACACAAGTCTCCAGTTATTCTTGAATTGTTTTCACAAAGTAGCTAAAAAAATTATTTAAAATGTATAACACTGCATAAAACAAGGATTTTGAAAGAATTCAAAAATGAAAATAAGTAAAGAAGAAAGTCAGAGAATTTTCTTATTTTTGTTGAAAGCCAAGAATTGACATTTTGAGTAATGATCCATAAATTTTACGAGGAAAACACGAGTTCAGCAGTGAGTTAACAGGAATCGCAACAAGACTCTTCAGTCAGTTTCGAAAACATATTAAGAACAAAATTTATATAAGAATTATGGGATTAAGTCAAAGACACCTTTGGAAGACAGTAGTTGTACAATCGTGTAGTCTGACACTAAATAGCTATTGCTCCATTCGTTCTTTATACGCATTAGAATTCAATAACTATTGAATTTATTTTTATTTCGTTCACGCAAAGATTTCAAAGATTTAAAAAAATTGTCAATATATAAATAATTTCATTTATTATGTTTCCCTCAAAGTGAAAAATATATTATGACGATGGAGGATATATATAAAAAATAATAGTCGATAAAATAATCTTCTCAAGATTTTTTTACTAAGAATGGGGCAAACTTAAGCTAGCAATTAGGTTCCAAAATCATTCATTAACGCCAGCAATATCATATCTATGGTTTTTAGCAATAACCAGGAAACTGCGCATTTTTAAATGAAAAGAGATAATATGTCAAAAATATTTTTTTGGCAAATTTCATTGGAATTAGTCTTAACGACTGAAATGTGTCCAATCTTCTCAAATTGTGCCGAGAAAATGTGTGTAGAAGCTCTAAAAATAATAATAACCAGTTAAGTATACGTTTAACAGGAATAAACAGGTAATTCGAATGTCAATTTTCTTTAAAAAGATGAGTTAAGGTAACCAGGTAACTATTTTTTCTCATTTTTCATGGTAGTATTACTTTTTTCAGCTTTATATGTAAAAACATAGATTTTCAACTTAGCTACGAAGTATTCCAATATCTCATTAATCTAAGTGAAATGCCTATATTATAACAGAAAAAAACATTTTGGAAACTTAAAACGACCGTAACTCGAAATAAGAACAAGTGCACTTACTGGGTTATTGCCGGAAGTCACAGATACACCCAAACCAAGGAGAGGTTGTACAATGTTTTAATTTAAACGGAAACTATGCGCAATACGCCAAAGAATCAATGTAAAATGATCTTATGCATAGTCACCTCACGCACCTCTCGCACATTGATCGGCAGCAAATAAACTTTGTTCACAATGCCATATAAACCAAGCTCTTACTTTATTAACTAAGCTCATAATTTTTACCAGCCTTATCTACATATTGCACTATACTTACAGGAATCTGTAAAAAAAGGTTCGTTCAAAATTTTGAGTTAATTCATCAAGAATGTTTTATTTTATTTTTTCGTAATTATACACTCTCCGTTACATTCACTTCTATAACATACTAGCTGAACTACCCGGTGTTCCCAGAGATTTGAAAAGGAACTTAAGACAATCATTACTGGACATTCTGGTATTAAAACATCAGTCAATAGGTCTGTATTCTTTTTATCACATTTTTTCGCGGCGGTACCCGAGGTTTCAATATAATATTCAAAATTCAAATGTTAATTTCCGTATTTCTGTATTTTCATGATATTAAATTTTCACTCTTGTTCATATCAAATTAAATACCACGAACAAAATTCACGAAGTTTACTAGTATGTACATTATTACGAATTATTTCAAAGTCCACGCAGAAGGAAAATACACTTTGCAAAGAAGTAAAGAAAGCTGAAAAGTGAAACTTCTGAATTCTTTAGTTTTCAATTCACTTTTATATGTTATACTTAAAAACAATGTTCTTCAAAGCCTTTATACAATTTTGCATCCACCATTAGATCACGCAGATAATACGTTCAGTGGATTTTCCGCCTCGCATAACGCAATTCAACTCTGGCGAACACATAATAGTAAGCTTCATAGTTAAGGTGGGTCATGCTAGTGGAGATTTACATCGAACAATTAGCAGTCAATTTTAATTAATGCATTTTAGTTGTTATAATTGTTAAGAAGAGTCCTTTGAAATTTTAAATAATTTTATCAAGACCTTTTTCCGATTTTCATACCACAGACATTCCAAATAATTCACTTTTATTAGTGTTTTCTTTGAAAGTCCGCAACTCTCTCATTTCAAATAATCCATTTTCAGATTAATTAAGAACATAACGAGGGACTCACCAGAATAATCATACTATGAAAACACGTATGCCGAAGCTAGTGCCATTTCGAGAGACACGCCATGTTTGGAGGGGAAGGAGTCATCAAGAGCGCCACACCATCGCTCCCAAAAGGCGGTCCCTCGAGTCTCGCACCCTCGCAGGGTAGCCAAATATTTGCTGACAAAATATTGCCCCAAGATATAAAAATCATTTATTTACAGAATGGGAGTCACATGGATAACGGATGGGTGGCCGACGCAGGTCGGAGTGTCTGCGGTGCTGCTGGTTGCGGCTGGACCTTTCCACCTCATTCAACTGTTCCCACCTGTCGGAAAGAGCATCGCATCATCGGGTTGTTTCGCACCCAGGTTTTGGAGGTATGAGAATATAAGGTGTTTATGAAGGAAATTTTAGACAAATCATTCAATAGATTAACGTTACTAGCTACTATTATTCACAAAACTAACATACACATTTATTTAAATATTACCAAAAATAGATCATTTATCTTTTTTGATAATATTTCAATAAATTTGTACCGAAGAAAGTAATATAAACTGGGACTTCACTTGACTCCGTTCGTAAGCAGTATGTCCTACCATTAATCTATAAACCCATGAATTATATATGTTAATGGCGCGCGAGAAGAAGAGGGCGAATAAATTTTTTAATAACTTTCCAGAATGACCGGCGATCTCTTAAATTTAAAAAATAAATATCGCTTTAACTATAAGAATAACGCGTTTACCACATAAGAGACAATATAGGTTATCCAAGCATTAAATCCTCTAAAATACTTTTAATGGGCGGTATGTTTTGTAAGCTAAAATCGATGTAAGCATATATTAAACCATTAATCCACACAATTTTTAGAGGTGCAAAATATTTAATTCTCAGTCGGCACAATTATCCTTACGCTACGCCAGATGATAGATACGTA
>NNCF01126845.1:322917-368964 GCA_002313205.1 Laupala kohalensis | reverse complement strand
ATCTAGGAACTTTTGCTGAAATTTTTGAATCCGCCTCTGCCTTAGGGCCCTTGATCGGAATTGATGGGATGGTCCCTTGCTTGCTTCCGGAGAGTAAATTAGTTTATTGTCCTCCACGTGGTCATACGCAGTCTGTGCTGTTTTTTGACAATAAATTTATAATTTGTCATTAAATTTATCATTTATCATCATTTATTGTGGGTCTCAATTTTTTTCTTAATTATTTTTCTCTGACGGTTGAATCTGACTCTAGAAAAGTACAATGGAAGAAGTGTGGACATATTTATGCAAGAAGAAAAAACAACTTGTGTTCATTTGTTTCCTTTTAATATTATGTAAAGAGATTTAAATATTTACTCTTTACGATATAGGTAATCCTAGAGTCCTTCAGTAATCTAAATAAATTAATATCGAGAAGAAAATGAAGAAAAAAGTTTGCATGTCCTGTAATTTGTCATTTGAGAATTTTTAATTTTTGTCTGAAGTCAAAATCTACAACATTAGTTTCCTGCGGTCATCAACTGCCCAGCTTGCGAATAATTTCTCGTAAATTAGCCTTGAAGAAACTGTCGGGAAACGTCGTTACTGAGCTATTACGCAAGTCACACTCACAGTATGTTGTAGTACATCTGGCGTTTGTGAGTGTTTGATGAAAGATTTTGCGAAGTGCTTCTTCCGTAGAGTTAAGTGTTTAAGGATAACCAGAAAATGTACCGTGGTCTTTCTTCGTATTTTACTCATACATTTAACGGTTTTGCATCCTTGGAAAAGAGGATAGCAACACGAAGCGCCATATGGCACGGTTTATTAATTAAATTTTATTAAATCGGTATTTTGTATTAGTAACCTGAATACGATAGGAAATATGTCCAAACCACTTGCCAGATCCGAGAGATTCTTATTGAAGTGTAGGTGATTTCTAGAAAGAGTTTTCCAGTAGTTCCAGTACAGGATTGGGTCCTGAATAGTGAATTTAAAATTCACATGCATTTCTAATTCACATAAGAAAACGTAATTCAATAATATACAAGGAATGTAAATTTTCAACATGAGTCACTTGTTGAAAGCATTTGATACCTGAGTATTTAAAAATATCGTTCATGAAAAATAATTTACACAATAGGAGATATCCTTCTGTCGATTACATAAAAATCGATAGCTCACATCGCGAATTGTTCGATTTTTCTCTGCATCTCGACATTTATTGAAAGAAAGAAATTATCAGTCTTTGGCAACGGTACCAAAAACCAATTATTACAGTCCCGATTCAAATTCAGCATTATAAAATATTTAATAAATTTTTCCACTTGGATATCCTTGTGGAAACCCTATAATTTACTGCTAGTTTATCCTGATAAGAAGTTAAGAAAGAAGCGGAGGAAGATAATCTGCTCCAAAAGTTGAATCTTGCTTTCATCCAACCACACCGACAAAGTTCTGAATATTTTACTCCTCGGCAAATTTTGTGTCATCATCTCACGCATACCGTGTGCATTATGAATGCGTCTTGGAAAACTTTTATTTACGTTTTTAGTCTTAACAATAATAGATAGCGAACATTAACGGTGCTTGAGAACTAACAGGTAACGGTTGGAAAGTTTTGTTGCCGTGAACATTTCGTCGTAGGAAACTCCGCTTTGCTCTCACACTGCACGTCTGTTAGGAGGTGGAAGTGTGGCGTCAGGTGTCGTCGGAGAAGCCATATCCTGTCATGTGCCACCCTCGTGTAGGCAGAACATGCGTGCGAAGATTTACTCGGTAAACTTCAGATTTGATGTGGTCACCAAGTTATCAAGTTAAGGAACTTGTGAGATTAGGGACGTGGATGTCGCTGGAGAAAGAGGGAGTATTGCAGTACTCGTGGCGATAGAAAAATAATGAGGGAGGAATTTAAAGACGACGTGAAAGTCGGGGAGTCAACACTAGCATAGCGAGACACATGGGCGTTTTATACTCGTGTCAAAAGAATCTTAATGAGTTTACACACGGATATTGTCGTCTTCATCCGATTAGTAGAACCGACAATACTTGATATGGCAATCATGGCAGACAGAGGGCTTGATGACTAATATTTGCTCACAAGCAGGCTGTTCGAAGTTAGCTTTTCTACCGATCAAGGTGGCGTTTATGTAGATGCCATGGTATGTCGTCAAGAATGGTTGGACCTAAGCTAGGTGAATCTCCACACTCATTTGACAACGCGTTTTTTTCTTCTTTTACTTGAGACCATAAAACATGAAATAAAAAATACCGATTTAATGGGAACATTTGTGCAAAAACTCGCGAGAATTGTGCAATGGACGCAGGTACATATTCAATTGTTAATAAGATGTAAGATACGTACTTAGAGTCAATATTTCTACAAAATTCTTTGCTATCAATATTGACCAATATATTACAAATCACTTAAATTGTATCATAAATTTACGATTCCGCAGTACAGATTACTCAGAGGAGAGAATTCATCCCTTGACAACAACTTAATAAGATTATGGGTCACGCACAATTACAATGCCATAATTCGGTGCTCAACATGTAACTGCAGTTCGTTCTTATTCAGGGTACTGGTAAGTTATTTATACATGAGAACGATTACTGTATGTATAACTTTTGTGCGATGAAGCTATTAATATCAATGCGTAATTTGCAACGGAAAAATGTTATAAAAATATTATGAAAATATTATCACTCATCATTCAACCCAAGATGTAAGCAACATTATCTCAGTGCAACATTTTGTCTACTTTTATAATATCAATTTAATATCTATAATATTGATTTCTATGCGAGTGAATCATTGTCAACAGAAAACAATTAAACTGTCATTTTAAATCACCAAAAAATGTTTGAACTATGTAAAAATTTTATTAGAATAATTACATGTTTATGGTCAGTCATCTAAACGAGTGGCTGTATCGGAAATACAGTGGTTTTCATTGAGAATAATTTTTTTTTTCGAAATCTCACAGCACAAATACAGTTATATCTCAATGATATATATGTAAAAATTGAGAAAATACGCCCTTGATGGTCTGTGAGATAGAGAACATGGACGACAAAAAATCGAAATCAGTTTTAAAGCATCAGCGTCCTCACTGCAATACATGCGTTTAAACGCGAGTAGAGGCGTACGCAGGAGTACGGTACGCACTAACGCAGTTGGGGAGAACTCATGCACGCAGCCGGTGGCGGTGTGGCGCTTTGAATAATGCGTGATATTGAATAAAAAATGTTCCTGCGGGTGAGCCGCCGCTTCCTCGTTGCTACCCGCAGCTAATTGCTAACGCGGTGGACGGCAGCGTCGGAGTAATTGAAGGCGGACAGCGGAGAGAGTGACACACGGCGGTCAGCATTCCCCATCCCCATCCCCATCCCTTCAACATGCAACCACGGGGTAGCTGTCACTTAGCGGCGTACGATTGCACGCAAAGATACGTGCAGTTTGCTCCTCCAGGGATGAAGAATGGAGATTCGTGTGTGTGTTTGGACGGATGGGTTCACATAGAGATGGACTATGAAAGTAAACTACTGTCGCATAATCAATTCATGATCTACTTATCTCACCCGACCCGGCTTCGCGAGGGAATTTTTCTCACGTTCACGAACGAACACAATGATATCGTGAGTAGTTCGTGAGATATAGGAAAATTCCGAAAAAAAATATTCATTATGAAATTAGAAAAATCTGTAATATGTTTCTTATATATTTTAAATAAAATACTTATTATAATTTCTGGTACGCTATTCCAAAAAATTATGACAAATTTTACATCTCTTCATTGAGTTAATAATTATTGTTATAATTATTATAGTTCTTGGAGATTGTATGGTCAAGAGATTCATTTCAGAGAAAATATTTTTGATATTTTTCGCGTATTACATCGATTTATATAGATCCCGATAAAAGAAGTTTCATTTTCCAAAAGTTAAATGAAATAAATTAAACATTTGTACATTAGTTCAGAAAAGATTAGTTTGAATATTAGAAGTAGAGTGAGACAACCTGATAAAAATAAATCGGGATATTTCAGACTCGATACTTCACACTTATGCCGAAGTGAATTGTGCGCCTTACCAAAATGCAACCCGTCTGACAATGGAGCGTTTATCACTAAAACATAATTGGTTTTTCTTTTACTCATTCTTTTTTGTAAAAAATAGTTTTATTTAATTTTCGGTTTTTAGTGTTCTCTATTAAATATTATTGCACTTAGTGTTTCTTGTGAATGAATACAAAATATTTCAATAATGATTTCCCTGAGTTAGATTTATTCCATTCTCCATGTACAAAGGTGTTATGCTCTCTCTCATATATTTAAAAAGTGGAAAGCTGTTTTGTCTGCGCAAGTGTATCGTCAGTAGTTTTTATAACATTATGTACAAACAATAAAATAAACATATGTTTTATCCGAAAATTGCAAATGAAAATAGAAATGAACTTACCATGATATTTGATTCTTTGAAGTTTACTTAATTTGGAAATTATTTGATTAATCCAACAAAAATTAAAAATAAACTTTCTTTTCGAGAGTGATTCTATTAAAAACATATTGCAGGTATAAAAGTGAAGCATTAAAACTTAAATTAATTTATTTATGACAACCCACAATCGTTTGCATTTATCTAGATAACCGATGGAAAAGCTGACTTTAACCATTGGCTAAAAGAACAGTGTTAGAGATCAAGCCCCGTGATATCACTAACTGCCGGTTCTACGAATCGGTTGATGTAGGTGGCAGCATCCAATCGTTAACTCACGAAGATTCTGCTGTCACTAAATCTCTAAACAAATAAACTACGGCCAGTAATCGAATTTTTAAAATAGAAAAAGAGTGCACGCTCACGCCATGTACGAGAATAAGTTAAATCTCAAATTCTTTGTTTTTCAAACTGGTGCAGAGGTTTTATCGAGGACGCGTCTTGTTTTGAAACAACGACGAAACGGATCGTGCAAGAAACAAACAAACAAATAAACAAACAAACAAACAAAAATGTTTGGAGAAGTGAACCGAGTCACCGCTTTCAGTGAGTCCATTACTCCTCTTTGAAGGAAGAGAGGATCAAACCATTTTGTGATACATCCACGCCGCGTTCTTGTGATGTTCATTTTGCTGGATACGTGAGCAACATATCGACTAAGAGAAAGTATTAATATTAAGTATTTGGGGGGAGTGAGATGTGTAACGAGATGAATATTACATGGTGCACAAAGACCATCGAGTTCCTCGTTCTTTTGAAGATTCAACAAAGAGAAGTATACATGCAGCGAAATATGAAAAACAAGCCGCAGCAGGAGAAAAACATTTTAAACACAGAGAGAATCACATATTGCAACAGTGGCATCGTGTAGGGTGTGTTCGGCTGCGAGAACTTTCCAATTCCATTATGCATGACGTCCTGAGCTGTGGTTGCGCTAGTCACCAGATGTCTCTGCTTGTCGACGACTCAAAAAAGGATCTGGGAAAACTCGTACTCTGATGAAAGGACCTTCAAGGAATCATGCAACTCCACGAGACGGTATTTAGTGAGGACCTGGAGGGTCGTCCCTGAATTACGTAACGAATCTTATGATACACCATTCGCTTAGTAGGGTTTTAACCTTGTTGTTACGTAAGTTTCATAGAATGATATTTAACCATAAAATTTGCAACTGTAATGACCCGAGGCATACCTAGGAGGGGATATGAGATCAACATCTCCCCCCCCCCTCCCAAAAGGGAACGCCCCTGTTGTAATCCATACACTCAACCGCTCAGTTAGAACACAGAGAAAATAGGAACAAACAATTTGATGATATGTTGATTTCTAGGGGTTGAGAGTTTCTGCCTATACTTAGAATCAGAGGCAAATATAGATAATAGCCTGTTAAAAATATATGTGTAGACGTAATGCAGTGAAGCTGATATCTCTCCATGATGAAGGAAGGGCGTGAATATCACATTCGAGGCTCATGTTCCCAGAACGCGAAGGATTATTACGTGATGGAAGTCAGGCCTTTTATGTCGACACTTCTCACTTAGTGTTTCATTGTCAAACGAATTTCTGTTTCGTGAAGTGAATCTTGTTAATCGAGGCGCAGACAGCAGCGACGTGGAGCTGAGAGGAATACGCTTCCATTGTTCCGAGAGCGAATGAACACAGAGACAAAACACAGATCAAGTGCGCACGTCACAGCAATGCGATGCCACCGCGGAAGAATCGGGCCGACAATGACGCAGAAACAAAGGCTACCAGCGTCTTTTGTTGAATCTCTAGGAATGCTGGTGATGCGTGCTATGGTAAAATAATCTCGAAAATGCGAAGTATATTTCTGTGTTTTGTGATTAAATTTTAGTAAAATAATATTAGTGATTTTATGTATTCTCTGCAAAAATCCCCCTTTATAATGCACACAAACAAAAGGAACTGTTTTTTAAGATTTTTTAAGTATTTTTATGATTACATTATCAAGACATATTTCAGGGATCGTTTTACATCCTCATCCATCCGTATGAAATAGTGTATAGTTGTAGAAGGTGAGCGAGTAGTATAGTGGTTTACACTCCTGCAATCTTTGCAGGAGTCTCGGGTTCGTTTCCCCGCGCATCGCACTTTCCACATCACAGACAGTTATCAACGTATCTTCTCCACGTGTAGGCACTTGGAGGAAACATATGCTTAATGTTCTAGTAGAATATGCACGCTTGGTGGAAATAGTGCATAATGTGCTTCAGATTACGTCATAAGTTTGAATTCGTAATTTGAGTTGTATGTATAAATAAACGAAACTATATTTTGACTGTTACATAAACAGTAAATTTAAGGTTAAATTATAAAAAGAGAGTAATTTAAATTATAATAAGACACGAGGCATACCGCACATCATGTCTAGGTGCGCCTCTGCTTAAGGGATCTTCATCACAAGAATCTCAAGAAAAATTGCTTAGAAAAAAACAGATGTATGCGCCGTAAAATCTAAGTAAAAACATATAACAAAATAAATTTACAAGAGAACTACATTCCCGTCAAGTAACAAGAAACGACGTGTTACATGGTCTGAACCACAGTGGATTTTATTGTTCATACGGTATGTTAAAAGAGTACGCTAACGTTAAATCAATCTACCGTTAAATCTCAATTTATATGTAGTTCCATCCCTAGTTCATCAGTCATGTCCCAAAAAGAGCGGATGTTACTAATAAGTTCTAGAGCTCAGAAGGAAACGAATAGGGAGTCATTAAGATACACATCACAAAATAAAATAAATGATTCCCAACGTGGGTAACGGATCTGATTATCGTAATAGTTTAATCGGAGTAGGAGGTTCAAAAGGTCAATAGAAAATTGAAACAATTTTTTCGTAGTACGATGCATGTAATATTTATCCAATAGCTTTGTTTGAACTCACCTTTTCTGGCAAGTCGTAAGGAAAAAATAAAATATATTGTAACAGAACTTAATTTACAAAAATATTTGATACGATCAGGAACCTCAGATGACCAAAGTAATAGAGTTATGGAAAACCTAGTACTATCTAAAACGTTGACACTCGATACCTGTCAATTTAGGGGTACTGAATGTTTTCCACGATACTCAGCGACAAGAAATATAAACTGTTGCAGAAGTATCAGTAAATTGATGTACTATTTAGAATCCGGGTGTCTAGCGTCTCATCCGCCGCTTGGAAAACCCAAAAATGTTCGAGTGCTAATAAATGCGTCAGAGCTGAATACATACGGATCAGGCAAAATGAAAGATAATAGGAAGTACTAATACTTTTATTTCTCTCACTCTCGTAGTCAGAGTTTGCATTAAAGGGGACTTCCCCGTTCTGACTTTTCTCCACTTCTACATCTTGTAATAATTCCACTTCTATTAATTGTCTATAATAAGTCAAATTAAGCACTAATGTGCCCAAAATGTTTCATTAAAATAAGGCACTCTAAAAATCTTTATTATACGAAAATAAATTAAAACATTGGTCAATGTTTTATCGTAAATTATTTTCCCTAAATGTCATGTCCTTTCTTGACAATTTTATAAAGTAGTGTATTGAAATATGAAAAAGAAAGCTTCAAAATTATCTCCCCACCCCTCTATATTTCCTTTCATTCGAGCACTCCTTCTAGTTACGTGATGAAAAGCATAATGAATTGTGTCTTATCAAACAACAAACTCACCCAGTGTAGACCCGGTAGTGGACTCCGTGCCCTACTTCACGCGTACCCCTTCCTCTTCCTCCGCCGGTTCGTCACCGTCGTGACAGAAGTCACTTGAGCGCCAACGGATGTGGCGTCACGTCGTGGACGTCACTCTGACAAATGACTGGCGTCTCGCGTCCGCTTCGGCGAGTGATGGGACGCCGATGCGAGCAAGCGACGCGTCTCCAGATGCGATATTTCCTTGGTCCTACGGAAGGAACTGTTCGTTAGGGGAATGCAGAGATTGCTGATCGGGAGCTCCAATCTCAAACCCAAATATATTATTTCGTATAATTTACCCTTAAATTAATAAGCAATTTTAAATAATAATAATAATAATTTACACCGTCTGAATCAAGTTACAAACCCACAACTTTCGACTAACTTCAGAACGCACGCCGTACTACAAATATTGCCCAGAACCGGTGCTGGAGAATGATAAAGTGAAATTGCTCTATGACCCCACAATTCTGACATGCAACACCGAGGAACACAATCGACCAGAACACCGAGAACATTACAATCACCGAGAAAACTCAAAACACAGCCGTCATTGCCCGAAATATGCAGAAAACTTACGCTGAGAAACAACGATAATATTCCGATCTTGCATATAGTGTTAAGAACCAGTGGAAGGTAAAACCAGTGCATATTCCGCCATTAGTCGTTCCCAGCACATGGCTCATACATAAGAACCTACATAAAAACCTCGTAACCCTAGGTATCAAGAAGGGAACTGTGTACCTTATCCACAAGTCAGTCGTGCTTAACACCTGCCACATTGTCAGGGACATTCTCAGCATTGATCTTTGAATACGTTTACTCACTATTGCTCGGAACTGATCACGCAATTGACGAAGAACCTGAATGGACCGTGATAGAGACAAAGAAAACCAACAATAATAATACATTTATAGTCAATATAGCAGTTACAAACTGCGTATGACCACGTGGAGGACATAGAACTAATTTACTCTCCAGAAGCAAGTAAGAGACCATCTCATCAATTCCGATCAAGGGTCTTAAGGCAGAGGTGGATTTAACATTTCAGCACTACGTTATAACAACTACAGCATACCAACAAATCTCTACTTAACAGAATACAACAAATTTCTTCACGTATTACTATTCAACCATAGATTATTCGGAAAAAAATGTTCATAAATCGTAACATTTAAAATAACTCTAAAATAGAGATTAATTATTACAATACAATTAATTATTACGAGACCGCCGCTCCTAGGCAAGAGTTCAGAGAACCTGTAAATAATTTCATTTCTCTTTTTGTGACTCAGAAAAAGGGTAATTGGGGTATCGGAGGTATGAATATTGAACAGGTTGGGTGATAGAGGAGAACAGGAATACCCTGCGTAGGTGATATATGGTCATGGATCACTTTTTAGAAGAACGGTTCATCGCAGAGTAAGAATTTTTATCTTTAAAAATATAGTCCCGCAAATGATGCATAATGTTTACAGGGAGAAAAAAATTATTTATTTCTTTAATAAAATACTATACCTTATTTATCACAATTGAATTATTTAATACAATAAACGTTTAACCTGGAATATAAAGGAAGTTCTCGAAAGTCAATAGTCGTGACGTATCATGAAGCACGTGATATCCGTCACTCCTCATATTATCAATAGTGTTTCATATTTCAGTTGGTTGACATACATATTATGCTGTATTTTTCAACACTAATTAATAATTTAGAATGTAATTTCATTTATTTCAACCTGACAGATGCAGTTGACCATCAATTCACCGCGATATTTTCTAATATTCCTCAAAAATAATGTGCAGAACAGTTGAAAGAATTTTTTTTTATGACCTGAATACAATTATTTGTGTTGACAATACGAATCATTTTAAACCTAGAAATTGCGATTGTGAAGTGTATTGTGTTATGTTCTGATTTACCCAGTACACTAACGAATTCTACCAACACGTTTCTATCATAATATTTTGTTTCAGACGGAGAATTATCACTTTAATAATACGGTCTACTCTCTCACCAAGTATTCGTTTTTTACTCCCCAGGTATTCCGAACAATATCATTGCATTCAAGCAAGTATTTTGTTCAGTATACCTATACCAAAAGGTAACTATTTCAGAAATAAATTTAAATTCATGACTTCCTTCTGAATATTTATTTCTTAATTCGTGACTGAATATTGTGTTTTTAGCATTTATCATTCTAGATTATATTTAATCTTTTTTTGTTTTGATGGAATGAACAATAAGAAACTGTCCAAAAATATTTACGCTTTGTATTGATTTAAAATTCTACTGTCAGAATTTGTTGCGGGATAGGAAAGAACTTCTGCAAACTACATCGTGAAACTTCGGAATTCTCCTCAGTTCTAGAAAATAATTTTTGGTCGATAAGCACACAAGTATTTTATATTATACATTTGTGAAAGTCAATTTATAAATAAAAGATAATGAAAGTTAAGAAATTGTGTCAACTGTCAGAGCGAAAGAATTGACGTAAAAATATATTGATGAATACCACCCTGTGATTCAATAATATGTTACCATTATACTTTGTGACTGGAATCTCAACATGCGTAACGGAATTCATTAGACTGTTAATTATACGGTGAAACATTTTAATTAAGGGTAACTTGTTCCTGTACCGCAGTGATACACTGGAAAACCAGAAATTGAAAATAATGATGAAAGGGAAGCAATATAAAGATTCCATTGATCTCACTGAACCGCAATGGTAGAATTTTTTTTCAAATAAAGCTCCGACTATATCAAATCCAATTTTCGTACATGCTTCCAAATCGTTAATAGTAAAAGCAATAAATTGTTCACAATATAAGTTTATTAATACCAAATTGAACAAGCGCTTTCAAACTAAAGTTTGCAACAAACCAAACAACCATTTTTATACTTATCCCTCGAATCAAAATGGATGACTATCAAAGAAATCGATGCTTTTTTCAGCACACAAATACTTATTACATACATGTAAATCCAATTTAAATATAAAAATACTTACAATTGGGTAGTTGTAAGCACACGATATATTTCGAAGATTTATTTTGATCTCACTGGCTAACAACGTCACCATTTAATAACATTGACCCAAGGATTTATTAGTTATTAGTTGCAACTTAAGATATTAAATCTGTCAGAGAGACTAGGATTAAGAACCCACAAAAGCGTTTGAACCATTCAGTGGCGATTAATTTTTATGCCCTTACGGCACAAATATTTTAATAATAAATTTAATAAATTTATTGTCAAAAAAGCAGTTACAAACTGCGTATGACCACGTGGAAGACAATAAACTAATTTACTCTCCGGAAGCAAGCAAGGGACCATACCATCAATTCCGATCAAGGGCCGTAAGGCAGAGGCGGATTCAAAAATTTCAGCAAAAATTCCTAGATAAGATAAAAAGTTAGCTGCGATTTATAATACTAATAGAATGTCAATATGTTTGTAATTTAACGCCAAAAATTTACATGTACAAATTATTATCGAAATATAGATTATTCTGAGTATAGTGCTTAAAACAACAATAACAACAACTGAAACATAGGAAATGAAAATTGAAACGTAATGTCCATGTCTTACTCAGCTTTTAAAAGAATAAACTGGGGAAAATACCGTTTTACCGGAAAGACAGCCGCATCACGTGACTAAGGATAGTGTGGTCCTCGTCAAAGAAAGAGTCAAACGGAAATCTGAATTTAATAACAAGTTTTAAATTCACAAAATAATTCGCCAAGACAAATTGTAAAAATTAGTAAAGCGAATTATTAAATAAATAAACTTCATTGTCAAAAAGCAGTTACAAACTGCGTATGACCACTTGGAGGACAATAAACAAATTTTATTCTCCGGAAGCAAGCAAGGAACCATTCCATCGATTCCAATCAAGGGCTCTAAGGCAGAGGCGGATTTAACATTTCAACATACTCCTAACGATAAAAATATTTCGGCGCGAGTTATAGAATTCACATAATACCAACAAATATTGTATTTAATAAAACACAAAAAAGTCATTTCACAAGTACGTATTATTATCAAACAATAAATCATTCGGAAAGTATTGATCATTCGTAACTATTAAATAACTCTAAATTCGCGAATAATTATTTCAATAGATGCCGCCCTAGGCAAGAGCTTTTATTTAAAAAATCCACCTCTACACGAAGAAATACCAGAGACAAACCCGGGCCAGGATGGAATTCTAATTAATTAATAAACTATTAATCCATAAGTCGCTAAGTCGCTTAGGTCTGTACGACGCTGACATTACCCTGAAGAAGGCGACAGCATGATGGCCGAAACGTTGGTAGTTACATCTACTAAGACGCGGTTTGTCCCGGACAAACAATATATTGACTCCGGCCGCGGAAGCCTACGTTTATAACTTGAGATCAGTTCACGCGGATATAATATCTTGAAGAAAATACTGCTCTCTTTTCAGGTATTCATTCATGGGAAAATGAAACAATCATTATATATCCTTATCATTGCATCCCTTGACATTAGTGGAATAAAGATGTAACCACCTGGTCTTCAAGGTACTCTACGCGGATATACGTATTCATCAAAATATTGTTGTCTATTTTTATATTTTCTCAGCGCATATGAAATAGAACATGGCTTCCTAATCTATATCTGACACTGCGACGAAATTATTTTAATTTTAGTTTAAAGGAGTGTAAATAAAATACAAATAGAATGAGAATATTGTATTGCTAGCTATGTAGTTTAAACAAAGCAAGGGTTAAAAACTAGAATTCAGGAGCACAAAACGAAATTTAAAATCAAAGTTATAACCTCACTTTGCGTTGCAAATGATCATGGATTGGGTTAACACATTAATATTAGACAAAGAAATTACCTAGCATGTCAGAAATGATAATTATAAGAACACATACGATGGTTTGAATTTTCGCACAGAAGCGAGAAAGGTATATGGTATTTACAATACAGTATTACAACATTTTTTAGTAGTTTCTGATTTTTGGAAACTCATTTTGTGTTTATATTTACGTTTAATATCATGAACAATTGTTCTGTTATGTTTCTTGTTATAATTTGTTTCATCTGACGACGACTGCAACATAAATCCGAAACGTAGTGTACTTAATAGCACAAAATATATTGCATTCGAATCCATCATAAGGTCGTAAGTGTTTCATTATTTATTTAATTTGATTGTTTTATGGAAGTGAATTGTAGTAGAGATAAAAGAGTTTTCATTTCTATCAAAACATCTCCTTGCTGATCTAACGTTTACACATCGGCACCATTAGGGAATCTTCGCGTCTGGTTTTTCCTCAAGAGATCATCAATAATTTCTGAAAGTAATTGCTCCACAAACGTAACCACGAAGCCTCTGAAACCAATTGTAACACCTACGCACTCTTGCCAAATACTCTCCTCTAATATCGAACCGACGACCTGTTGAACAGGTCGAGGAGAAAGGAAAATGAGTACTGATGAGATAATGAAAGTTAATTGTGATGAAATTAAACGATACGAGAAAATGAAATGAACGGGGGCATTAGTGAGATTAAAACCGAGTGTAATAATGGACCTTGATAACTCTGTATAAAATATTAGTTAGTCTTCTGATGAAATTAATGACGAGTACTGAGACACTCATCTAACATAATTTCTCAAACAGTTTTGTGGTTCAATGATTTCGAGGAGTCGCGATAAAATTTTGAAATTTGAAAGGTACTTATATTGTTTTTGGTTGTTATTATTGTAGTGTTTGTAAACGGAGAAATGTACGAGTGTGCTATTGGAGCTTATCTACATGGTGCAATAGGTGGTATGAGGTGAGGAGTAGGGTCTATTGATAGTGGGTGGGTCGGTTAGCTGGGTTTACCAACAACTTGACCCATGTGAAAGTGTTAGAAGAAGTAGTTAGTGATACTAGGAGTAGTAGGAGATGAGTAGAAGAAGGAGAGTTTGCTTTTCAATTATCACAGCTATATAGGAACTGGGACGTTGAAACGAATAGCTACAAATGTTTTCTGATCACACCGCGAATTGAAACCGAAGTGACTCGGTGACCAGCAAACATGCTAGGTCTGAACCACTGGAGGTTTAAAATACGAATGAACTAATATTATGGTCACTCTTTTGGTTAATGCTTGTCAAATCTAGATGAAGCTAATATGGAGAGACTTCCGTGAGCTTATATATTTTTTATATCCTGTCACAATTATCGTCCTCACATAGCGAAAAAGCCAACTAAAATATGGCGAATGAAAATAGAAATGTGATGACATAAGGAATTTCATACCTTACGCGGCATAAAAAATAAATCAACAGTAACTTCAAAAAATACTGTTCTAGCGGAAACCGTAATACGTGACTGAAAATTGTATGCTCCTCATAAAAGGAAGAGTCAAACCCAAATTTATCATCTAGTTTGATATTTACAAAATAATTGTCCAAGTTGAACAGTAAAAATCAGTAGTGATAATTGTTAATAAATTAGAACTACTTTAGTGAATATCTCAAATTTGGCGAATAGTTCACAACTACACTTCAGTCATCGGGTATAATATCTTAAGATGACTCGGATCATCAGAGTAAACTTCGGTTTATACTTCTGCTGACTCATAGTAATAATAAAACAAAGTGGTTGCGATAAAATATATCAAAATTTTACAAGACTGAAATATTCCCGACAGAATTCGATTTTAAAATGGTATTTTTATGTACTCTTGTTTATATAAGGAGTGAATAAAGAATAAAGAGGTTTAAACCAGACTTACACTAATGCGTATGACAACAAAGTTTTTCCCTTCTAATATAAGAGCTGTGACTTAAATGTTGCGTTTCCTCCTCTCTTTTCATTTACTGTTTTATTTAGTTCTCCAGATTCAAAAGATCTTATTAACCATTTTTTTCAGTTTTGTAATAACTTAATATAATCATGCACTATCGCTTTTGCAAATGACAGTAGTTATATGGAATATTGTTTATCTCTCAGAGAAATATTGTTTGTGCGCAGAGACTTGTCACATAAATTTCGGAGCGAGTACTTCGAGAGAGAAAGTGCAATGGGTTATGAGCAGACTAATCCCGTCGCACCATACGCCCCTGGCGACGCCGTCCTGAGGCTACACGCTACACAAGGCAATCAACTGTCGCTAAGTATCACTATCAACGCTCCGCCGGTAATTACGCGAGCACTGGAGGGGGGATGTAACGGACCCCTGGACATTGGACCATGGAAAAAGGGGGTGGGAGGTTTTGGTCGGGAAAGGGGTGGTGGGTTGGAGGTAAATGACCTGAACAGGAAATTATACACCGAAGTCCTATGGGACTAGTGGAAAAATTGTCTCCTTTTATTTCTTTAGTTTTATTTCATTTCTTTATTTTTTTCCATTTTTATGTTCTGTCCCCTGTGAAGGGAGGCACAAGTTTCTTCCATTATATAGCCTTTGTTGTGTCAACATAGAGAACAGGTTCATCACAATTAACGTTGCATTTATATTTAAAAATCGTACAAAAAATTCAAATCAATCAGAGTAAAAATATGTAATTGTGTGATTACAAATAGAAAAGAGTTTATGCAAAATATATTTTGATATGTTCATGAAAATGGAGTCAGCGTGGCTCAGTGGATAGAGCACTGAGTTGCTGGCTGGATGGCCGGGGATCGATCCCCGCTGAGGTGGAGATCTTCATCACGCCTCAACATCCAGACTGGCTCCCAGGCCTACTCAGCCTGCTATAAAATGAGTACCAGGATTTATCCTGGGGTCGAACCGGTGGGAGAGAGATGCTGACCACATCTCCTCCTAGTGCCGGAGTCAAGAAATCGCGCGAGCTGTACCCTCCGCGAAGGCCAAAGCTTACAAAGGGCTGTAGTGCCAGATAAGAAGATGTTCATGAAAATACTCATATCGAATTTTACTACAACACAAATGAAAACATGAACCATTGAATTACAAACCTGTGAATTGAGAGAATGGCAATTGAATTGGTAAATAGAAACATTTTCCAAACTGGATAAGAACTAACTTAGTTTACTCTATCCTCTTAAAAAAACGCAATCGACTCAAAGTTGCTGAACATTTGTACAAAATATTTAGATTACTTTTATAAACCAAATATTTACAAAGAAAAATGAGTGGAACCGAATATTAACTCAGCTATTGGGAAATCATACCAATAAATTGTTTTCACAAATGTCATTTTTCTATTAAAATTTTGAATGCATATGACTATTCCATTTGTTTTAAATAAAAAATAAAAGGCTTCACTAAGCTCTAAGTACTATTTGATCAGGTAAAAACGTCCGTGTTTTACAAATAGTAACATTAATATTAAAATATACCTTTCTATATACAAATGCAAAGTAGTTCATACAAATAAATTCAACCAATGACTTGTTTATGAGAATATAATATTTTAAATGTGTCACGAATTAACTAAACACAAGATTTTTCTTGTAAATAGGAAATGTAGCGTGCTATTGAAGCTTATCTAATACATGGAGCGATAGAAGGTAGGAGATGGGTGATAGATTATTGTTAGCAGGTGGACCTCTTAGCTGAGTTTATCGACTAACCCCACGTAAAGGGGTTAGTAGAAGCAGTTAGTAATAGAGTTATTGATACTAAGAATAGGTGGATAGAGGTTCTCTTTTCAGTAGTCACAGCTATATGAACTGGGACATTAATGTGAATTGTTACAAATTTTTTTCTGACCTCACCGGGAATAGAACCCGGGATGACTTGGTGATGAACTAGAACGCTGCCACCTGCGCCACGGAAGGACAATATAAACGCTTAAACACAATATTGATACTCGACTGATCATTCAAGAATCACTATGTTTTGAGATGATGAAAGTTTGCCGAATTCGTTATAAAACTAAGTAATTAAATATTGAAATGTATGCCCGCTCTGTCTAACTAGTGAAACGTTTTTCACAGCCCGAGAGTTATAGTACATGTTACATCAAATTTTTCAACAAATGTAGGAAGGTACAACTTTTTGTTATAAATCTACGTTGTCAGATTTAATATTTGATATGGCGTGTCCGATGAGAGAAAATAGAAAATTGTGTTCGGAACTATCCCGTCATACATTACAATGTGATAATACTTTATTATTAAACGTTAAAAATACTTAAAAAAATAAAGAAATTAGCTAATTAATTTTACCGTTTGAATTACAATAAAATTGTTGACGGTAATTAAAATATTACGTTAAAAATAAATAAATATGATTCATTGGTTTTATTCGTTGGGGAAAACTTTGGAAAACTCTGTCTCGTGCCATCGCTGTGGTCCACGAGCGAAGACCGCGACCTGATACGAAAACGTTGGAGTCACTTCTGCTATTAAAGATACTTCAACAGAATAGAGGAACGAGATGAATATGTGAGTCTAGAAGTCGAAGGGCAGTGAGTGACGTGAGAACCGTTTCACACATGGCTGATTCGTCAGCTGTTAGGGGTGGGGAAGTTTAGTTTGGGGTGGTTAGTGAAGCGAATCAAGCAGTGATAATGCGGTGTGTGATTGCGTGTGCAATGCCGGCCTCTTGTCATTGCCACGGGCGCAGAGGGATCTGCGTGGCAAGTCAGAGCTCCCCCATCTCCATTCCCCATTCCCCATTCCCCATTCCCCACTTCCCCACTTCCACATGCCAGAGACATTCCCACGCCTCGAGACGCTGCTGTCAGCTGCAGAGTTGCTGACTTGTGCATCGCTATGCACTCTCACAGAAGAAAAAATGATGCACTTCGAGTTCACGAAACGCTTTTAAAATATAATTCTGTCTACCTGTAGGTTAAGTGGAATCGAAACGTATTTTATCCGAATAATAATAAGTGTTTAGTAAAAATAAAAGGTACATACTGTGAAGGCTTACGTGGAGGACAATGTACTCTCCACTAGGGAAACTAGTGGAGCAAAACCATTGCAACCATTACTTTCTCAAATACGTTTCTCAGTCTGGACTAGAGAGCGGCATTAAATCATTCTATAAGGAGAAAGATGATTTTCACATGTTACTCTATATTTTGATCGTATTCATTTTACCCAATTTAAAAAAGTTTATTCAAGAAATATTTTTCTAGAATTGATATAAAATAATCTCTAATATACAAATTCTGTTTTTTTTCTTTTTTTGATAAGATCAGCAAGAATTATATTCTATTTCAAAAAATATATGTACTAATAAATATAAAGATAAATAAGATATTATTAATGCGAGAACAAAGCCAGAAGACAAATATTCTTATATAATTTAATTAGGAACTAAAACGTTAATTTCTTTGCAATTTGAAATTTCAAAATTATAATAACAAACACTAATCGAATCTATTAATTGTTTCGATTAAATAGGCGATACTGTTTGTTTTATTTACGTCCTGTTATTTCGTTACCCTCCATATCCATCTCGTCAAATAATTCTGTAAGTGTTAAAATATATTTTTACAATAATACTATTTTTTACGATTGAAACTACTATAAAGCATTATATTAAATTTTACTGAAAAATAAACAAAAAGATTTATCAAACATTACCTTCAAAACAAAAAAACACGTAGCCAAGTTAATTATTAGAACTATAAGAAATAATATAAAATAACAACCTCACGCATAAAATAATACACACAAACATTAAATATGACACACAGCATGCACCAATCCGGCAAAAGGAGCAGTGGAGACATCTGATACGTAAACTTACGCAGCAAAATAATGCAGCGTCACCGGATGTGACTTTACGACAAGTGCACAGAGGCCGCACAGTAGGTGAATTATTTTACTACGTCTATACCAAACTTCAAGCGAAATACCGCTAATGCGGATATAATGCATACTAATTCTACTTTACGTACACAAAATTTAAGCAGAATCGTTGGACCAGGTTTTGAAAAATATTCAAAAATGTACTTTGATCTTCATGTGAATTGCCCTTTGTGTTCATGTAAAAAGAAAATTGAAAGCATGTGCATATGTTAGAAGTAAATTCTACCCTAAATACGGAAAATGAAAACAAAATATTTTTCCATTCGGTCAGGAGTGCTGCGCACAGACGGACGTCCAGACAAAAACACCTTTTTCGGAATCAGGACATTTCCGCAAAAATCTCGTTTTCGAATTTTTTCACGATTACAATACTTTCTATATACTACATACAAAGGAAGTAAAAATAAGTTAGACAGCTCAGTCTAAAGGTAGCTGTGATAGCTCACGCGATGGCTGTCTAACGGACAGACAGTACCATTAGCTGCCACAGCTTGTGCTGTAGCTGCCCTAAAACATTTTTCGTCTGAACGAGACCAATTTTTTATCACTGCGAAAGCTAACGCTGTTTTGCCTGGGAGGAAAAAAGTGACATCAACAACTGTAGCTTATGAGTTTTGCGCGCAACAACTCAGGCCCGCTCAAAAATCTGACTTGGGTACAAGAACCGTTGTTTGTTCCTCGCCGCTGATCTCGTTCGTAGTTGCAGTTAAATGACACTCGGCTGCACTGCCTTTTATGCATTCGGTTCGTTGACTCATGACTGAAGCGGCGCAGCCTCAGCAATTGTTTTACGGAATCAAATCGACCAATGCTTTCGCAACTACGAATAGTTGTTAACTTGAACAAAATGATTCACTAAAACGACTAAACGACGTCATCCCGACGATGCGTAGTACGTAATTTGAAGTATAGACGATGAATATTTACAGCGTTTTCTTGACGTCCAGCAGCCGTACACAGATCATATTTTGAATCTCTGAAGGTTAATGTTGGCGAATACCTAATTATTATTTTAAATAATGATATTTTCAAATGTATTAATCTAATAAGAGTAAATTTCAAGTATATTCAACATAAAGAAACGTTTGGATTCATTTTATTTTCTTGGTATTTAAAGATATATTTTTCAAGATTTAAGAGATGATTACTATTTAACATATTTACTATTCATGGTACCAATACTATGGTGTCAACTCTTAGACAACGTCACACGAGACATTAAAAAATTATACTGCAGTAGCTCAAAGGTAGCGTTCGCGTCTTCAGTGGGAAAGGACCCTGGATCGAATACTGGCGCTGTCGGATACCTGAAGACGGACGTCGAAAAAAGAAGAACGTTTGCTGTACGCCTTCGATGACACAAGGTAAGACCATGGAGATGAAATAAAAGTGAATATCATCAAGAAACTCGAGACGAAAGCAAGCAGATCATCGACTCACGTCGCATCAATATTACATGCTTACTGGTTGGCAACATCATCTATTATATGTTCCCTTTTTGTATCTTGTAGATTAGCTACTTAAGCTGTGAGAGCTAATGATGTACGCTGTGATCGAAAATTCACGTCATAGCAGACGGATGTTAGATTTGCGAGCTCATGTATTGTCTGTCCGCCTGCCAGCCAATACATCGCCTACCCCAGCTCAGGTATTTCTTTCCGTCCAGAACAAGAATGGGAGTGTATTGCAAATAATGAAAATGTTAGAGAGTGCAAGATAAATTGGAATATGTGGAGACAGGTTATATTTGTGGAATACATGAAACTGTTAACGTGTTTGAAGGTGTTCCAGATAAGAGTGACATTTAAATGAAGAGATAATTTTCAAGAGGATGTAACAATACTAATAAAAAATACGACATATTACAAAACAGACTAGAGTTTCAAGTTAGATTACAAAAGTTCCAATAATACTTTCCCCCCTGTATTATTTATTCATGTCTTTTTCTGATGAGGCGAGGTTTCGGATATTAGGCATGTCTTTCACCAAACCACATGATTTGGGTATGAAAAGTATGGGTAATCGGGAAGAAAAGAGATTGGGTTGCCGGAGAATGTAAGGAACCGAAACAAAATTAGTTGGCCATTAGTAGGGAAAACCTCATCGAGTTTGGTCGAGTAGGGAACTGAACCCACACTCCTTCCCTTAGTTGTACGTCGTGAGCAAAAATGGTATCACTACGTCACATCTGTCCTCCTTGACTTTGAGAAGACGCTTAACGGGGAAAAGGGGTTTTTATTGAAGGAGAATAAAAACCGTGTAATTGTTGAAAGCATCGTAAATAAATGATTCGGGGAAAGCATAGTAATACATCGAGTAGTTTCAAATCTATACCACAGGGAAATTGTAATATGAAGACAAGAATATTTATTATATAAATATATTTATCATTCGAACAAAGTATAGTGACTTCGCATTATACTAAAAACGGGTCTTTTTTATGAATAGGAAAAAACATCAATATTAGACAAATCAGGTAATTATTAGAAACGTAGCACATACACATATATATTACAGGCACAGACATTCTCTCCAACTACCAACACATAGATGTCCTGACCTGACCTAACCTTCTTTACCGAAACGTTGGCAAAGAAATAAGAAATGGAATTTGGGCAAACCGCAAGAATTTTGTGTTGTAAAATTATCTTCTTGATTAATCCACCATAGTCAAAGACGAGGTCTCTCATTTTCTTCGTATCGGAGTATCTCTTTATTCAAGGATTTCACCCACTCTCCCACTCACACTTGCTCTACCTCTTCATTCCGTACTCAGCAGAACGCGGCGTCTCCATTTTCTGACAAATAGGTGGTACACTTGCGTCGCCGTTTCTCGCGTAAATGCGATATGCGTAAGTCCCAGCTACCACCTCTTCACCCTTCCCTTCCCTCCGTCAGTCGCCCCAAAAAAACATTATCTTGCGACCTCTCAACCAACTAGCACTCAGCTGCCAGGGAGTTGTGCAACGCGACCTGGTGAGTCGCAATTCTAGTGTAGACAGACATCTACCCTGAGAGACGAAAGAACTGTTAAGTCTAACTTCATCGAATGCGATTCAGCAAATCATCAAATATTTGCATTTTCTTTCTAATACATCGAGGGATATTCTAAAAAGTCTTATTAAATAAAAAAATAAAAACCTACGGAACAACACCAATTAGATAGCTCACGGCTAAAACGCGCCACGGAGATATCCCGGGTTCGACTTCCAGAGGAGTCAGAAAAAATTGTAGTATATCAGTTTAATTAGCAATAATGTTCCAGTTCATTTAGCAGTGATTGAAATATTTACCCGCTGCGGCTTACAACCGCAACTGTAATACTCGGATACGGCAATCTAGATTCCATCAAGACGGTTTCCCCCTATAATATTTCACGTATGTGACTAGTATTCACTGCAAAGTGGGCAAATAGAGTCTCGNTTAGGGCCCTTGATCGGAATTGATGGGATGGTCCCTTGCTTGCTTCCGGAGAGTAAATTAGTTTTTTTTTTTCCCTCCACGTGGTCATACGCAGTTTGTACTGTTTTTTGACAATAAATTTATTATTATTATTATTATTATTACTAAAGTTTGCACGATAAGTGATCTCTTTTCCAGTCTGTTAGTTTCTATTTCACGACGGTATAAGTCTTGGAGTTTTCTCTTAATCTTTTAGATCGTTTAACGATGGACTATTCTGACATGCACAATTGATTCCTGCTTTAGGAATTATATTTTTAATTGCCCGTTCCATTTTCCTTCTGTATTACAATGGTAAGACTGAGTTACTAGTAGGTTCCTGGTGCCTGCCCTTACCGTAAACCAATATTTAATTGCTCTCAATTGAAGAGTTCAATGGAAGTTCAATGGAAGCAACCCAAATTCCAATAAAATGCCACTGTTTGCTTTGCATTGAGCAATGCCCGTTACCATTTTAAGATATTTCGTTTGAAGCGAGTTTACAATATCGTTACCCCCCGCGCACCATATTTCCGCTCCGTACGCTATTCCCGGGATGAGTAGTGATAGAAACATTTTATCCATACGTCTTGGTGCAATTTCTGGAATTTTTGATTTTGTTATTGTACTTGAAATGTATTTGCCTTTTCGTCGAGCTTTCTCCTTATGTTTCGTCCAATTTACGTTCAAGCAGATGATTATTTCTACATATATGTATTCTTTAACGTTTTTTAGCGTTTCTCTTTTATACGGCCAAATTTAATTTTTACTGTAGACCCATCCATTTTTAAATGTCATGGGTTTTGTCTTATTAACATTAACTGTTAGATTTGTTTCTTCGCAGAAAATTTCTAATTCATCTAAACTTCTTTGTAAACCTGCTTGTGTTTTTGAGAAAATAGTCAAGTCGTCACCAAATAGGAGTGCTGGTATTCAAATATTTTCATCTCCGATCCTGGGTGCGTTGGCATGTACCGTGGCTAGTCTATCTACGACCTCATCTATGAATAGTATGAAGAGAAGTGGGGAAAGTACGCAACCTTGCTTTACACCTCTTTCTACGGAGAATGTATGTGTTACACAATCTAATTCTAATCTCACGCATACCGTGTCTGATTTATACATCCCTTGAAGCATTTTTTATGAATTTTGTGGAGATTCCTTTACTTTCTAGAATATACCAAAGTATTTCCCTATGAACGGTATCGAAAGCTTTTTCAAAATCCACAAAGGCACAAAAGAGCTTACCTCTTTTCACGGAGTTAAGATATTTTGTGCTTTTGTTGATCTTGAACATAACGTTGATGTTCATCTCGTCAACCTTAAAACTACGCATCCGATGCATTTTTAAATATTTCAAAATTAATTTTCAATTATTTTTATACATAAACCCATTTCCATCCTCACCCCGACCCAAGGAGTGAAAGTAGAATGTTTGTTTCATGGGGGCTGCGTTCATACTTACACGATATCGGGATTTCACTATCAACTCAGCGACGGCGAAAATTATGGACTCATCACTGGTTTGTCAGGTCCGATATCTTTTTCATAGCATCCCCTTCCCTAGGGGTGCAGGAGTTTATACGGGTTGATTGTGGACTTTGAGGTCTTCGAGAATGTTACTACAAATTTCAGTGGTCCCAAGAACTTCGATGTCAACACTAACATCGGTCACTTTCGATTATTTTTACATTTCACTCCTTTTCACCCAAACACAAAGGGTATTTATTCCTTATAGGGGGTGATCGTGTACTTATGTGGCAATGAAAGTGTCAATTCACATCAGCGGTCACAAAAATGATTTATTCAACACCAATATCGGTCGGTTTTTCTTATGTTTACATTCCCACCCCTACCCTAGGGATGCATATTATCTGCAATGTGGACTGATTGTTAACTTAGAAAGCATCTGGGATGCCATTATCCATCCCAACACCACCGAAAACTATGGTTTCGATCTAATATCGAATTTTCCCATTATTTTTAAACGTCATCTCTTTCTCACCCCCTTCTAGTGGTATAAGAGATGTCTTTACTCTCACAGGGCTTGTTGTCATTTAGTCAGTCATCTGTGTATCAAGTTTGGTTAAAATTGCTTTAGGTACTCTAGAGTTTAGGTGGTATACATACATAAAATATTCTAACCCCCATTTCACCCTCTTAGGGATGGATTTTCGCAAAAACGTTTCTTAGCGGATGTCTACTCCCTAAAATAAACCTAATTTATTCAAATTTCAAGTTTGTTGGCTTTGTAGTTTTTAAGATTTCGTGTTTAGTTAGTCGATCAGTCAATGAGGGAGTGAGTGGTATTTCGCTTTTATATGTATAGATTGTGAAACACGAAAAAAGTTCTTAAGACATCTGAAAGTTTAGCCCCGTAGGATGTTCCTAAGGGCATTAATATTTGAAACACAATGCAAACTATCTTAACTAGAACTCGTAATTTGAATAGATCTTTAATTCTGGACCGCGTTGCCCTTGTAACTCGGGTCGGTTCACCACCGTAACTCGTGGCGAAGCTGTAACAGAGCTAAGTAAGCCGATTGCGAAAAACCTGAGCGTAAAATTCGCATTGAGCCACGATGGGAGAAGTGCGGCAAAACGAAGCGAATGTCACTTGTAAACTTTTATAAGTTCTCGAGACTCGTCAAATGGCATCGCTCCCGGTGGGTGGCCTTTGCAGTCGGATGCATTCTCGCAAGGGGCAGTGCGTACAGTGTTCCAAGTGCGCATTGTAGGAATAAAGGAACGCCTTTATTCACACACAACTATATAAAATGACTAAGGAGAAGGTATTAGAAGGTGTTTATATTTGATCTAAATATTACAGAAATACGTTGGAAATTTAGTAATATTTTTCTCCATCAAAATCCCATGTTAATTTACGAAGTGACAAAAGTGACCTTGGGGATTCGTGGGAATGATAAATTTAAGCGTATTTAACATATCATTAAAGTACTTTTACACTTCTATTCATGAATGACCTACTTGTATCAGATACACGTATCCTAACTTTTCGAAGATTTGCGATTTGTATGAGTTCAAACACTTCTACCTCACACATGAATACGGCAGCGTTCACATTTCGCGGTTTTTATGGGTGAATTCTTAGTGTAATCACGAGGGGAGAACGCAAATTTATATACTTAGAAACTACTAAAGAAATAAACTAGTCTAAACTTAACTAGTTAATATAATACGCACAACTCAACACTTAATTTTACAGGAATGAAAGAAAAGGAGTGACAACAATTATATAACGTACAAAAAACACAACTACAATGTAAACAAACATGGTGAAGCACGTACTGGCATTCCGCGCATGCGATAAGAATTTGAGACTTGTATACTCGGAATGAAGCTCATACAAAACGTATTGGGATTAGTCTGTGGACCTGACGCGCGACGTGTGAAAGAATAACTATTTGGCAGTAGCCTATTCAAATTGACATGTATCTCACACTTCTACACAAGTGTAAACGTACCTTTAGGGGGAATAAGCTGTGACAAGTTGGCACCCAGTGTACGACGTAAAATATAGAACCGAGTCATTTGCGCTCAAAAGATTGTCTACCTGAAACATCTCTGATATTTTCTTCTGCCTTCCTCCTTGGAACAAAAATAAGTTATAAAGTTAAAAAAATAAAAAAAATAACAGTGATAACTTTCAGTCCGGTGATAATGGCGACGAACCGGAAATCGAACCCGGGACTCCTGCATTGATTGCAGGGGTGTTAACCACTGTACCACCCGTTCGCCTTCGACAACTGTACACCATTTACACCCAGACCTATGGAGTACAGTTATGTTGTAGGGTACACGGAAGAAATATATGCAATAACAAATAAGTTGTTAACATTTCGTTTTAATTTTTGCTACCAGCAAGATGATCTTGCAGTCGTCAGAGAAAACTTCGTACAATTTGCCTCTCTTCGTTCATTTTGGTCAGGTGAATAGTTTTAGAGTCTTTGCCTTTCATTTGCAATGCGCACCTTTTGGCACATTTTGGATCACTGTGGGGAGGTGGTGGTAGAGTGACAGAGTGAGAAGAAGAGCAGTGCGTGTGAGAGAGAGAGAGAGAGGAGCTGTGTGAGAGTGGTCGCTTCTTCTCCTCACCNACCTTTTGGCACATTTTGGATCACTGTGGGGAGGTGGTGGTAGAGTGACAGAGTGAGAAGAAGAGCAGTGCGTGTGTGTGTGAGAGAGAGAGAGAAGAGCTGTGTGAGAGTGGTCGCTTCTTCTCCTCACCAGCTCCAGCGCTTTTAACACCCCTCTTCTCATGTCTCTCCCTCTCTGTCAGTTCCTTCTTTGGGTGGCGGTGTTTTGCNTCTTCTCCTCACCAGCTCCAGCGCTTTTAACACCCCTCTTCTCATGTCTCTCCCTCTCTGTCAGCTCCTTCTTTGGGTGGCGGTGTTTTGCGAGCAGGGCCTAGCCTTTAGCGCCCGCCCACCAGCCCTTTGCACCTTAAAGAAGATGTTTCACCTACGAACAAAGTAAGCTCTTGGGATGCTGGAGACCCAGAGGGACCGAAGCAGTGGCCATCTCATGTTATGCTACACTGTTGGAGGTTCAACTAATTCACCTTGCAGGTGTGCGGTACGCCTTGAAACCATAAAATCTATAAAACGTTTCCACATAATTCCCGAAAATATACCTTACCATCGCAGTATAAACTTTTTAATTATAGTTGTCTTGAGCGTTCTGATCATAAATTGTGTATCGAATAACAAAAAAACTTATCAGCTCAAATACGTACGAGGATGTGTAATATACACTTATGACGAATAAGTCAGGTGATAAATGTATTCTCTTTTTTCATGAGAATGAGAAAAGTGTTAGCCATAGCACATACATTGAATTGAGTTGAGAGGGAACTTACTTAACTTATGAACGCTGTTTTGAGTGTGTCGATAATGCAGGACTACTGAAACTAGTCACTGTCGCAGCGCCTAGTAAATTCTTCTGTTTCCGTCCACAATATGAGTGAAAGAGAAACGATATTAATAAAAGAAATTTAATAGAAGAGATTTATGAGGGCGTTTTTACTATCTAGGATTGTTACCTGAAGCATCCCAGATATTTAAGTGAATTATTGATCAAAATGGGAGAAGCATTTTGATCGATAATTTTGATCAATAATTCACAATTTTATTTTTATATTGGAAAAACTTTTGATTTCATTTTAATAAGATAGTCCAAAATATTTACAAAAGACAAATCAACTCTAACTCTTCCGAAATTTCAGTTTACTATTTTCTACGTACGTCTAAATCAATATATTTTTACAAAACAAAAGGAATTTTCATAAGAAATTTTAAGGTGTTCGCATACCAAAATAGACACTAAAACAAAGGTACAATACAACGTTACCTAAGTTATAACATAAACAGTCATACGAAATTGTTATAAAATAGACGATAACTACATCATAATTTATTTGTTTTTTTTTAATGATTGTGTCAGTAATTTTGAAAACGTTTTATTCATCTTCTCGAATCGAACTTATTTGAGTATTCTATTATTTTGCACTTCAAGTACATTACCTCATAAAAAAGTCTTTGTTACTTTATGCGCCATCGCTCCCTGACATCAAAATAATTTATTAAAATCCAAAGGAGTGATATTTTATCTATCATCCATGCATATTCTGTGACAAGAACTCTCAGCATATTTTCTATCTTCCAATAAATCTAAATTGACGTGTGGTGTTCTAAACGAATTCTCATTCCGAGGGTTCATTTATGGCAACTTGTGCATCAGAGAAATATGTCAAGTATTTAATATAATTTTGTACATTCCTTTCTGTAATGCTATGTAGGTCATAGTTGCGGTGTATGATGGGTATGTAAAGGAAATGTGTCAAGTCCATTCCATTGCCCCGTTATTAAAATAGGAATTACACCGAAAGGGTTTCGTCCAAGGACAAGTTCCGATCGCTTATCTTTTCTGGAGGTTATAGGTAAATCATTTCACGTTAGATGTAGGGCCATTATTGTTTTCTACGCCCTGGTAGTTTAAATAGAGTACTAAGTCATAGCAATATTATTTAATGATGTGACCATAGTATTTGAATATAATGACAAAATGACTTCTCTGCATCTCATGAGATAATTTGAAAATGAAATAGATACCCATAAATTTAATGTTTGTTTGTCTTAGTCTGTTTTCCTCGATTTATAATTTTCGGTACACGATAGCAATAAATAAATAAATTATTAATAATATGTGAATTTCTTTTTTTTGTAATTATGATTTTCATAATATAATCCTTGTAATTGTCTAATAGTGTTTACGAGATTACGTAGAAGATTTGTGAAATTATTTGACAGGATAGAATCTGTAAGTTTCGATAGAAGTGCTGTGAGATCGATCGTCTCTCACATACAAATTACGAGACTGAAGTACACAGACGTTACGAGACAATCAGGAGTTTTTCTATTGTGAATACACTCGTATTTCTTACTTATATAGTCAATCCTTGAACACTTTACAAGCAATCCATCACAGTATTTCGGGTTGCCAAGTACTCGCCCCTCTAGACTACTCCTGCAGACATAGTCAAGTGTCCAAAATAATCCACCAACAGCTAGCTAAATACTTTAACTTGGTTGAAACAGTTGCCCCCTATTATAAATTCGACCCACCAACTGTCTTGGAAAATAGAAATGCCACGTTGTACTAGGATAAACAAATCATTACAGACCGAACAGTAGATCATAACAAGCCAGATATAATATTAAAAGACAAATCTAAAAGAAAAACTTTTATTATTGATGTAGCTGCTCCTTCCACTAACAATTTAAAAAAAGACAGAACAAACAAAACTTCAAAAATATCTGACTCTTAAGACAGAAATTCAAAAGAGTTGGAAACAAAATGAAGTACTAATTATTCCCCTCATAATTTCAGCAACTGGAGTCATTTCCAAAACAGTAAAAGGTTATCTTGCAAAATTGCTATTGACCAGAAATGTACTGCTAGTAATGCAGAAATCCGTTATATTATAAACATATCACCTAACAAGGAAATTTCTTAGTCTTTTAGACCAAATTTTACTTCCGGCTAGGCGCATACGCCCGCCCCAACTATCTGTTTGAACAGAGAAAACACAAGTGCAAAATAAATAAATAATAACAACAATAATAATAATCGATTGAATTAGTGCACAACATTCTTGTTATTGAGCAAATATTTGATACGACAATCCTTCATACGAACCCATATTTTTGGTATATTTATAAAGGAAGTCTCAAAATAAATTCCGGCGGAGCTAGACCATGGAATTGTGAGTAACAATGGAATGTAACTGTTGTCCAAATGTGATGTCCTGAAAATGGTTTCTATTCCACGCCTCATAAAGTCGATAAGTTTCTGGAAAATTTATTTTCCAGAAACAAATTTATTCTGATGGTGGAAAAGGAGAATACCATCGTTGAAGATGTGTTTAAGATACATTACGTCATCCACACATCTTAAATCATAAATTCTAAGGATTATTTGTACGAATTATTTTGTAAATGCTGAAAAAATTGAATAATTACTTTGTTGTATTGCCTAGTAAATATTACGTAACATTTGTCCTGTGACTTTAAATGTTACGTAACTTAAAATAAATATTTCCTAAACGAGTTCAATTTTAAGCTTTTTTTCATTGAATACGTTTAAATTAATCACTTTTAGTAGTAGCCGAACAGAGAAATTGACCAATGTTAAATTTACACGAGAAAGAAAAGTAATTTGAAACTTATAAGAATGGGTCCTTGTCACAATCAGTATCATATCCAAACTCGATACAGTTCGTAAATAAAATTTCCTGCTAAAAAGCACTTACGCTCACCATAACTCGACCCATTGATTTGAACCACAGCCACAACATTATTGAATAACAAACACGAAAGAAGCAATAATGACACAAAACAGCGGAGAATCTTTAAAACAACGCAGTTCCATTAAAAACAAACGCCTGCCCACAAACAAAACAATCGCCACGACTTTAAAGCAGAAACCGTGCACGCAGAGGGACAAAAATCGGCCATTTCACCGTAAACACAACATTTCGATGTGCGGTCACTCGGATACATCGGAATATCAAAAACCCTCGTCCGATATGGCCCACATAGTTATTCACAGGCAGCGATCGGACGCGACGAATTTTCGCATTACTCGTTCATTTCAATTGATTTATACGTGAATTTTTTTGTTTCTGTTTCTATTGTTTATTTAATTTGTTTGTGGGTTCGTTTGGTCGATTTCTGACAGCCACAGGCCCCGTCCCCTTGTCATAACCCCACGAAGAGTGATCCCGGAATGTTGCGCAGGGANAAAACCCTCGTCCGATATGGCCCACATAGTTATTCACAGGCAGCGATCGGACGCGACGAATTTTCGCATTACTCGTTCATTTCAATTGATTTATACGTGAATTTTTTTGTTTCTGTTTCTATTGTTTATTTAATTTGTTTGTGGGTTCGTTTGGTCGATTTCTGACAGCCACAGGCCCCGTCCCCTTGTCATAACCCCACGAAGAGTGATCCCGGAATGTTGCGCAGGGAATAGAAAAAATTGCTGCGATGAAAAGTGTGTGATTTAATTACAAGAGTTGCTGCATGCTCGGAAATGTCAAGTTTAATGTGATTTCGTAATAAAAGAGGTATGTAATAGAGAATATAGACTAGTTTCAAACGTTTGGGGAACGGCGTTTCATTTTATTAGCGTTAGTTTGGAAATTGATAGAATAAACTAAATTAACCTCCCACCAGTGGAGTCTAGGATATGTGGTTGTACGAAACTAGAAAAAAATTATCTAAAAGCTTGGAAATTATTTTTAAATGGAGTGCCGTCATGATTGAAATATATTTTTACAAAATAAAAATCTATTTAATATCTAACAAAATTATGTTTTCAATATTTTAGGTATTATAGTATTGAATGACTGCAATCGTTTGAGAAAGTTTCGAGCCATTTCACCTTTTTGTTCAGGGCACACGATAAGATATTTTAAAATGTATTATAATTCAGGTTTAGCATGTGTGTATTTGATGCCCGAGCAGGATTTCGATTCCTTCAACTTAATGACTGATTCAAGTTTCTGATCAAACATTCTTGCGATCGATTATAGATTTCTATTTCTACGCAGTAAATAAGATCGACCTACCACCCCTTCAAGAAATGAATAACTTGGGTAAGAAGCAGAAAATATGTTTTCAAAAAAAGGCTATCAAGATCGGTTTATTTCACTTTGGTTGATTCTGGTGACTATTTAATTCTAGTTGATAGTATCAGCGAAAAATAAATTTATACCGTTTGCAGCCAAGAATGTCCATTCGTTTAGTTAGTAAAAGCTTGCAATATAATCCTACCGTGATAAATATTCGAAAGTACGTGGTCGTATATATTCCTATTTTGTCATATATTTAAATAGCGTTATAATTAAAGTAGAATTTTATTTGTATCCTACTATGAAATATTGTACAGTTTTTTCAGTATTAAAAAAAATCATTAAGTACTTAGATTTATGTAGAATGATGGAAAAGAGGGTCTTGTATTGTGAGCAATTTTTAGGAATAAAATTCAGTTCAATTCAACCATATTAATAATTGATTATGAAGAATGAGTAAACATCTTGTATATACATATGTTAGTAGAACTATTAAATAATAATAATGCGACTCCTCCGCATATACACTATTTAATGTTTCTCTATATTAAACTGCACAACGTTTCATCGACCACATTATTGGTCATCCTCAGGTGTAATAGATGTCTTATTATTTAAGAATGAATAAAATTTACACTATTCGGAATTAAGATATTCTATCCATAATTAAAAATGAAAATTAAACTATTCTGTCAATTATAATGTATTAATATATTGACTGCTTCGTGACATTAACTGCATCAATCTTGATGTTGGCTGCAATTGCGAAACTGTATTTCCGTAGAAAATATAATTATATAGTTGTGACGAAATAAAGAATATTTTCTCGTATTTTATCATTAATGAATAAAACTCATATCTTTACAATTTATAAATAACAAAAGAAAACTACGTGAAATTTAAACAAAGGTTAATAAAAATTGGAGAACCGTACCCAATGAAATTCCATTTTACGCGTTTAAATGTAAATTAACACTGAGCAGCGCAAATTCATGATAACGACGAGTAAATTGATATATACAGAATGCACATAAAAATCTCTGAAACGAGGCTGGTCAATTTAACGTATTTCGTCGTGTTTCACAGAGCAAAAAGGATTGTTTAATTCACAAAAATGACCTATTCGTAAAAAACACTGTACGGAGATGTAGCTAATATAATGCAGCAAATAAAGTGTTCAAATAAAAATATTCCATTTCTATCATATAAAACATATTAGTAGGTTGTATCTAAATATATTAACGTTAAGTATTTCATTGGTACTTAATTTTCCACGCTTGAAACCGTTATCCATCTTCAATTCTATGTTCTTAATTGTACTACAATATTGTAGTGTAGGTGAAGTATTGTATCATAAGTGCACTTCTTTGCGTTGCATTTCATTAATTTTATAGATCACTCAACTAATTTCTTCGCATTGTTTTCCAGTAATATTGCAGTGAATAATGTGATTGAAATCCATTCTCACACAACGAGAGTAAAAACGTTTCTTTGTCTTTGCACTGTTCTTCGTAAGACAGAAAAGGGAAAATTATGTTTTGTTGATATCTTAAAAAAATGTGGGTTATTTTTCTAAAAAAAATTTCACTTATCTTAGAGTAAATCAATCACATATATTAACAGTTTATGAAGTTTAACATATTAAAAAAAAGGTATATGTGTGTAATTCCATTCGTATCAATCCTTTTCTAAGAAGTGGGGCATAATGGAAGATTGTACGATTAGCCGATTTCGAGATTGCAAGGTTTCAAAAAAATTATAAGAACATTTTTTTAACAACGATAAAATTATGAAACGAGCACACTGTGTAAAAATTCCAATTTCCTTAACTTAACAGTTTTACTTAAAATAAATTTTCAAATTTGACCCTTCCCTTGAAGACGCTAGAAAACCATTTTTTTACCTTCCTAACACAAAAAAGAAATTAAAAAATTTAACTCATACTTCGCAACGCAGACGTAAATAAACTAATATTTGATGTATATTTTATAGTATTTTGGTAGATAGGAAAATTGAACCAAAGGTTCAAACTCGAATGTATTGTTTCTTGAAACATACAGTAATCAAGTACGGTAAACTGAATCTATTTAAACTGTATAATTAAGGATTTACAGTTTTTAATATTCCATAATTCATTCATTATTTTTTATCTAAAATGAATAGATAACATTATTGAACGTTTTATAAATGGTTATGTGCTTGACTAATAGTAGTGCCTGGCACACTCATCCTGCATTAAGGTTTGTCAGAGAAAAAGCTCACGTTGGTTCAAAATATACCGACTGTTTTGCCGATGAGGTAGCAAGTAACCACCGGCCATGAGCAACTCAAATGAGCCAACATGGAAGCTGTTTCAACATATGGCTACGCAGCTGCTTCGCTGCCGAAGTCCACGAGCCCATGTGAGCGAAATGTTTTGCTGCTGCGTTTAGTGCGCAAACTGCAGTTTAAGTGCCGCACGCAAAACACTGCCATACCGCCTGCTACATTAAGGTTTGTGGAACATTAAACATCTTGCTGGTTATAACCAAGGAAACGGCGTTGCAAATTATCTATTTGTACTTATATGTTCTTATTGCTAGGAAAAATCTGGAGTTCATTCCTTTTTTTACTAGACATTCATAATTTATTTGTTCAAGTGTTTTATTCTTCTGACAACGTGTCAAAAAAAATGAAAAATACATTCAATTTACGAATATATTCAGGATATCACTAATTTTTAAAATTAAATTAATATTAAATACCATCTAAAACTCGATGAAAATTACTTGAAATTATTGCCACATTTAATTTATAATCCAAAATATTTCCTTATGAACTTAATAAAATGTTAAATAATTGTCCTAGCTCGGGTTGTTCTCCGGTTTTCACGAGGGTAGAGGCGTCTATTGAAATAATACATCTGTAATTGTGAGTTATTTTAATATTTCTTATTTATGAACTATACTTTCGAATAATCTATAGTTTATTATTACACATACTTATGAAAAAACAATTTTGTATTATATTAAATACATGTTGATATACATGTTATGACACGTTCCGAACTACTTTTATTCTTATCTTAGGAGTGTGCTGAAGTGTTAAATCCGTCACTGCCTTAGAGCCCTTTATCGGAAAAGATGGGATGATATCTTACTAGCTTTCGGAGAGTATATTAGTTTGTCCTACATATGGTCAAATACAGTTTACAACTTCTTTTTTGACAATAAATTTATTTATTTGGTAATGTATACCGTGTAAACTGGAATGATCAGTGCTTGAGTCTAACAATAGTTTTCTGTAATAACGATTTTTGTGTAGTATTAACAATAAAAAGTGAAACAATGGAAAATATTCGAAAAAGCGACGTATATGATTGGAAATATTATATTATGCTCGCTAGCAGAAGAAATTATGCTCTACATATCTGCAACAGTTGTTCAGAGTTCATTGATAGCTTAAAGGTCTAATTACCCCGTTAGTTATCATCGTTCCATCATTTTAAAATAGTAAAAAATACCTGCTAACTAGGTATGAGTAGATTAAATCTACTGGAAATTTGTTTGATGAGAATTTGGATATGTAGCAATGGCAGGAAATATCTTTCAAAATCGAAAATAGAAATGGGATCTAAATACAAATAAATGCTTAATACACGTTTGTTTTGAAAATCACAAGTTATTTAAAACATTTTCCTAGGAACAATTGAACTTTAAAAATTACACCCCACAAAAATGTTTTAACAAATTATTAATTTCTTTCCTCCGGATTTTATTCTATCCAAATATTCTTTTCCGGTGATCAAACAGAAGCTCTGTTAATAGTTGAACGATAGAAAACTGAACAACGGACAACAGAATGGTGAAAAAACTCATTCCCAAAACATAAAGAAACAATAATGCACCTTAATAAATTATATCTCAAACAATAAAGATTATATGACCCTATTGTCGATTTGGTTATGATATTGTTCAATCGCTCGTTGTAATTAAGTGTAGACGAAATTGCATGTTTTCAAACCAAAACCTTATTGATTAATCTTAATATTGGAAACCGTAATATCTTAATAGCAGCAATTTGCTCGAGATATTGAAAAAATACTTTTTTAAATATATTTTACTATTTAAACAGAAATTTCGAAAGATCGTGTCTTTGAGAATTTCTTTAATGCAATAATAACATTCTCTCTTATTTTCAAGTTCCCACCTTCAATAGTTTTCTCCCTTAAAGAATCAGTCACTCCGATTGTGACTCAGAGTAGTGACCCAAATATTTACACTCTACCCCCATTTGGGAGAGAAATACACAAAATTCTATCAATTAGATGTTAGATACGTCAATTTACAGCGTTGGACGCACAAAACCAGATTATACCTCAATTCGTTCGTGAGATACTGTGAAAATAATATACATCGTAGTTACCGAAAACAACGACAACTTGGAAATGTTTTTAATCTTTGCACCCATAAAAAATAAAATGTCGAGACACCCACAAATCCATTTCTCAATATTTAACGTACGAATGTAATTTTTTGTTTAAAAGTGAGAGGTACTATCTTAACTAGAATATAAAATATTCTGAAAATAAATAGAATAGAAAAATCCAATTTCAGTTAGACCTCTTGAAAAATTGGAGTTTCGAAAATCCCCTCTCAATAAACCTATTCAATATAAAACAATATTCCAACACAATTTCTAAATCCTTACCTCGTATAAATATTGTTCGACGTTTATACATGAGTGAGTCAGTGTCTCAGGACATCACAGTTTTTATGGTTACCTGTATGAACACTGTTCTTGAAATCAAGATATAACGCATTACGATATCCCTGCAATGACAAGTTTAATGACATTTTGTCCAGCATTCAAAACAAACTGGAATCGATCCCAGATCTCCTAATTTGATCCTAGAGGTGTTAACCACTACATCACCCGTTCGTCTTCCACAATTGTACTTCATTTCCACTTAGACCTAAACCCCGGAAGACATAAGACATATCCCCATCCAGGAGATAAGTGAACCAGGCGGCACACTTATGATGTGTGCGTTGAAGTACTGGTCACACGTACCTACGTGTATCAGTCGTACCTATGTAAATGGCGAACAGATGTGTAAGGCGATCGGGTAGGGTACTGCGATCACCTCAGGAGTCCCAGGTTCGATTTCCGGTTCATTACCATTTTCGTCTCACTGAAAGTTATCTCATATCATCTCCACGTGTAGGTACGCGGAAGAAATATATGAAAATCCAAAAAGTTTTGCGAAGTCATCCAAGTGCTTCGTTAATGCACCATAATGAGAAAAAATATTGTCGACCAAAATGAAAAAAATTTGGTAACAGAAAGAGTATATACAACGAGAGGAATTTTTTCTCCATCCCCTTCTTTCACATGAGGAAGACGCGATGACAAATCTCCCATCCACCTGTGCATGTTCCGTCGTAGCTCCAGGCCCGATTCACCTACCAGCCATGCAACCCTTTGCCGGCACCGATTCATTATCGCGACTTTTAGGGAAGTCAGTCGCTTTGACAGCATTTATAGAACGGAGGGGGAATCCCAGCGAGGGATGAAGAAGCTACTCTCTTTTGTTGCGGACGCTCCTCACTCGTTTGTGAGTCGTAATTTTTCCATTGTTTTTTGTGAGAATTCAAACGTATTTCGTCTCGGAAATATTCACGTTGATTAGATGGAAAAATTATTCTGAAAGAACTCCGAGGAGAGATATTACATTTCGGATATACAATGTTTTCTCATTAAAAGCGAAACATTGTAGTTAAATACAAATGAAAAATTCTGAGATATACCATTATCTAGAAAAGAATTCTACTCTTTACTTCATCCTTTCCACCGTATCAAATACTTAATTTAACATTACGTAAAAGCCTTAGATTTTTTATAAACGAATTTTACTTTCGTTTCTACTCTAAACTCGACAACTGAGAAGATGACAAATCGAAAATTATTTTTCCTATTGGATGAAGTGTTCATGAATTCAATAGAGAAGGTAAAGTATGCTAGTGAGAGCATTTTGTGAGAACATTAAGATCGAGAACGTATTAAATGCTTCGTTCAGAAAGACGTAAAATATATATTCCACTTAAGAAAGGTTATTTAATGACGTAATTAACATTTTTCCAGGGGTAGCATTCCGATACTTACAACTGAATTTTTTAGTCCTTGATGCAATATAAAGCAAGTTCTAATAATCGTAATATTTGATGGAAATGCATACATTGGGGATTAGGTAACAAAAATACGTTATTTGTATTCTCTGAATCCATGGACGTCTTTTCAGGTTTTTATTAATTGCAAGGAGGGAAAAAAACTAATCATAATAATCTTTGCAACTCCTCGGTTTTATATGAAGTCATCACGTAACGTAAGCAATTTGTTGCATGTATGCTTAACTGGAAATTTGTACATATCTTTACTAGTACTACTGCTATTCGTATGAGCCACTGTGAACTAAGTTCATTTCAACTGGGTTTTCCTTTATTCTTCTCTTTCCACCACTCCTTCATTCTTTCTCTATGCTTATCTTTTCTTTCCTCCGTCCATCTTGCACCCGTCTATTCCTTAGGCTTTTCCTGGAAACCTTTTCTCCTTTGCAATTTTTTTTGAAAGGTTATTCTTTATTACATATGTTTATTATATATTTTATTTGCATATAATAATTATATCATAAGTTATCCAGCAACTGTTTTATAAATTATAAAGAAACAATAGTTTAATGTTAACAACATATAATGGAATAATTGACTTCGGTAAGGAATGCAACATCGCCACCACGTCATTAGCCATTTATTTTAAAATTTTTAATTTGCCTATTTAATGCTGTGAATGTGTTAGAAAATGGTAAATTAACAAAATTTTGCACTGGTAAAATGTTATAAACACGACAAATAAGAAATGTATCTGAAATTCCGGGGAGGGGCCAACGAGTTGAGCTACGTAGTTGGTTACAGCACGTCCCTACTTTCTCTGACCCTATTAATAAAATTTTTACGACAATATTTGCAAAATTGTCCTCCGACCTTCCTCAAAAATTTGCTATTTCTTTAAGAAAGAACTTCTACTTGATGGATTTTGATGTTTTTAGTAACATCTTTGCCGAGACAACGTAGATATCAGTAATTATTTTACTCTCAAATATACACGAGATAGCTCCACCCATCCCAGACGACATTCCCTGCTACCAAGCTTCACGTAGCCTCCTTGCGGCCAAAGGTTAGTGATCAAGAGTTGTGTCCGTCAGAGTTGTTCTATCAATCGGCTAATGTAGGAGGACGCATCCGACCGTTTTCTCACTTATATTCTGCTTTCACAAATAAAAAGCTCATGTGTCTACAGTGAGATGAAGAGTCGGCAATCACGCAGTGCTTGCATTGGCTCCTCGACTCTCACGTTGACTTTAGTCTCCACCTTCATAACCATGCTTTTATCGAGAGTTCTGTAGTGTTCCAACAAACCGTTCGCGCCATTTCCGTTGTAAGTTTAGTGTTTAATGTAATAATAATTCCATGCGGATTTCTCGTAGTTTTTCAGTGAGCTGGTGTTAAGTGATACAAAATGTTCGTATTACTATCTGAACTTATCCAGCGTTGCCCGGGGTCTTCTATTGGAGTGTCTCAGTCATTCGAAGATGGGTGATTTGAATATCAATACATGAACAAACATAACAGGAATAAAATCATTACTCTTTCTCAGTGTTCAGAAAGAAAGGATTAATAATAATAAATTTATTGTCAAAAAAATAGTACCAACTGCGTATGACCACTTGGAGGACAAACTAATTTACTCTCCGGAAGCAAACAAGGGATCATCCCATCAATTCCGATCAAGGGCCCTAAGGCAGAGGCGGATTCAAAAATTTCAGTCTACTCCTAACAGGAATAAATGCGATACGTGTAAATAGATTTCTGTGTAGAAACAGGCGTCCTTCCTCTTTCCTATATTTGGTGACGCTAGCGCATAATTCACTATTTGAATAGAGGTTTTTGTCCCATTCAGCTTTACAATTAAAACATAACGATGATAGCACTGAAAACTACGCGCGTCGCTAAAAAACGAATATATATNTAAATTAACGCAAAAAAAATTACATGTACAAATTATTATCGAACTATAGGTTATTCTGAGTATAGTGTTTATAAATCATAAGATCATAAAATCAAATCATTTGATTAATCTGTTATGTTTGTGCCTCGAAGTTACGGCAGACCCTTCTTGGATTTTGAAAGCGGAATTTCTGAATATGTATAAAATTTGTTTAATCTAGTAAAATATTTAATCGATTACAATAATTCATTTGTAATCACGTGGAATAACATTGTCAAGAGTCGTAGATGTAAAATACACCTATTAGATGATTTAATATAAACTTTGGAGTGATAGAGGTTTCTCGACAGCATTTGTCGCAACATTATTTAGAATTATAAAGATTGCAGTGAATACGCAATTTCTTCTCCAATTATTTTCTCGTTGGAATTGGTCGTCGAAGAATCGATTACAGGACCGAATCAGAGAATCGAAAGTCAACCAGGGAATCAACCCAAACATTTCGTGTATCTGAGATTACAACTGGCAACTCTTGGCTGTTTTTGTGGCGTGGTCCTTGATTAAAGGCATCATCCCCTTTGCTTCCGGCTCTCGTACACGTGCATCAGCATTGCGTGGGAGTCAGGGTGGGGATGGGGATGGGGATTGGGAAAAGCTCGTATCTCTCTTCACGCAACGCAGTGTGTCAACCGATGCGCACTTATTCGTTGGCTTGTCGCAAGGGGAGCTCGATTTACTACAGACATCGGAGGACCCTCCAACTAAAGGTTTTTTACTCACTGTTGGATTTTTAAAACTTATTTTTTACTGCTTGGGCATACTCCGTGTTCCTGGAGAGGGATTTGATGGCAGACGTTATTTTGTGAGTGCGTTTTAGCCAAGTTTATGAGTCAGAGGAATCAGAAGTAATTTCTTAAATGTGTAGTAAACCAGGGAACATTAATCAAGAAATTATTAGAGAGATTCCTTAAAACATTATTTAATCACTCTTTATTAATAATAGTTGATAATTTGCCGTTATTAATAATATAATTATCAACAAACATACATGTACACATTCTTTTTTTGGTAGGAGTCAATTTATGCTGATTGTCTGGGACAAACCGCGTCTCAGTAGAGACAACTACCGGTGTTTCGCTTATATTTCTGAGCTCTTTCTCAGAACAACGTCAACGCCGATTGCGACAGCATCTGAGGTCTGATTAGGGTTGCCATCAACAAAATCTCAAATCTAGAAATCTGAGGAGACCGAAAACCCTGGATTTTGAAACTAAAACCCGGACATAATTACGTAAAATGATTTCTCTCCTTCACAATCAGAAAATAATTTTAACTCGTCATTACGTGACATTAATTGAATAATAAATTAAGAGAATTTATCATAGTACGAAAGATTGACATTTAAATAAATAAATTTAAAGCAAATTAACCAGAAATATCTGTATTGAAAAGAAAAATAACTTACAAGTTCAGTTCCAGGATAAAAATTCTAATTTTATTTTTCATATAAAAAACTAAGAACTGAAGTGTTATTACTGTGAGGAACATAAATTAACTACAGTTACAAAAATAAACTTACAATTAGTGGGGTAATTGGAGCTTACGTAATAGTACACACCGCTTTCGCCAAATTCTGTGCGAATTTAGAACGATCGCGACGATTAGTCTTTGTTACTCAGCTTATTAAGAAAAAACAAGGCAGTGTAGAAAACTCCTCCCGGAAGTTCTTCCGACACCCTTGAAGCTAGGACAAAATTCGGGGAAACCCCTACAGGTGGCAAATCTATGTACTCAATGTCATCTTACTTTGCCTCGAGAAATTCAACTTAAGAAAAAAAATCATGAACGGAAATGCACTGTGTTTATTAGTTTATTGTATATTAGTCGCAGTAAATTACTTTATTGTCCTCAACGTGGTCATACGCAGTTTGTAACAGCTCCTTTGACAATACATTATTTGTATATTTATTTATGTATTGTCAGTTTAACTGGCTTGATGTTGATATAGGACCTGTACTTCTTGTAGCCAACGCTTTTACTTCGCCATCATCCATAAGAGTAATGATAAGGGAACCTCGCGTTCTGTTGGTAAGACATTCGAACTTGAATCCATTGCCAACCTCGGACACCAATACAATTCACTTGCTCTTGTGGCGCTTTTCTGTCTTTTCTGCATCAAGGTTGCGGAACGAATATAATCTTATGTCTTTGATTTTTGTGTCATGAACTTGTATTTCTTTACAGCAAATAGTCGCTTTTGTGACTACTATTAATATTTATTTATCCAAATAAATACTTCAATTTTTTGTGACCACGCTTTTCCTGAAATTTTTTCTAGCCGGATGTAGCGGGACGCTTTAACCTCACATTGTCAACTAATGAGAATGACGTGGATCGCTGCTTGCTCGCGAGTGAGTTTCAAGAATTTGTTTCGTAGAGGTTGGATATTTGTTTAAGGCAGCCATATTGTATAGTTTTAGGCAAAGTATAGTGACTTTGAGAATAGGTCTGATCGACTCTGGCATTGCGCTGAAGGAATGGCCTCAGCAGGACCGCTGAACTGTTGATGGATCTGTCTACTGGGACCCGCTTTGTCCCGGACAACGAAGCATTTAACGAACATTAATGTTTTAGAATTGATGGAATTGTCTGTTACTTGCTTACGAATAGTAATATAGATTATATTTATGTATTTAGCAGGGCATTTATTTAACTATTCATAAAAATGTCAACAAAAAATTCTTAGAATAATCTGAACACCGGAAAGATTTCAATTCCTTTCTCTATGGCACATATTGTTCAACAACTCAGAATATTATTTATTTTGAGGGTCAGTTTATAAGAAACAGCAGTTTTGCGATAAAAACAAAAAGCCTACATCTGCGTTCATAATTTTCAGAAGAAATGAAGACCGAAATCTTTCTACTTTCTCATATACGTAGTATATAGAAAGTCTTGTAATTGTGAAGAAATTCGAAAGCGAGATTTCGACAGATATATCCATTTTGGCGATCTCTGATTCTGAAAAAGTTGTTTTTGGCATNTATATATATATATATATATGAGTACTTCACATGAAGGTGTCAGAGTACTCCTTCGAATATTTCTCAAATACGGCTCCAACAATTTTGCTTAAATTTTCTGTATGTAAGGTACTATTAGTATGCATTACATCCGCATTAGCAGTATTTCGCTTGAATGTTTGGTATAGAAGCAGTAAATAATTTCTGTCTGCTACACTTACACATAAGTTTACTGTTTCAAGAAGCTTGAATAATATTCAGCAGTGTAAATGGACCAAACTTCCATTATATAAACTGAAATGGAAGATTTAATAATGATAAAATACATAGGAGGACAGCATACCCACTGGAAATACGAAAATACAATAATTTCTGTCTTCAACGAAATTACGTTTACATAAAAGTTTTACAGTATATTTTGTCACTCTATGCCGGAGATGAGAAAGCATGTGCAATGGATTTGCACCACTAGTTATTTTCTGTTCTGAATAAACATTTCGTGTCCTCTCACTCATCGGTATCTCTTGCTACTTGATTATGAACCCGTTTGTGAAGAGTGTAACTCTTCTCTGATAGTGCGTTCTCTGATAGTGCGTCACCTACTAACTGATTGCAGAAGATACTCGAGTATACGGAGACAAATTGGTCTGGCTGCAGATTTATCAACAATTCTCGGAAATAAAACGTATGATGTTAATAAACAATTTAATTTTATAAGTAGATTGGGTTTCTTCCCACAAGTTCTCGAGAAGTATAAATTTGCATTCTTCTTTCCTCTTTCCTTTCGTCTTTCCTTTTATCCTTCCTTTCCGTAATTTGAAAATTATATCTTTCAGATTTTTTTTTTTTTCATTTTTGATATAATGTATTGGGCAACTGTTTCTTTTCCTTTCCTCTCATGTTTGTATTTAGATATTTGTTGAATTAAGGAGGGTCCAGATATTCGGCGATTCCCACACACGGGGAAGAGTCACTACGACTCTTCTCTATAGTGTGAAACTGCATTTTCCCCACCTGCAAGGGCTCTAATGACCTTGACGTTGAGGAGTCCTAAAGCCCAACAAAAAAACCAACAACAAACACATTACGCAACATTAATTTACATCATCTTGATTCCCAAAATTCATTTTGAATCAGGGCTGTAAAAAACAAAATACTCTGTTAAATATAATAGTGTCCGGGCTAATTGTATACTGTAAAATATTGCTATTATTGATTATTTACAGTGTTAACTCTATTTTATATATTAGGAACCTTGGATGAAATTAAAATAAGAATTTTAATCTCTAATCATAACTAGCATACATTCACTTGTTACCTAATCCGTAAATAATTACACAAATTGCAAGACCACACTTCAGAGAATCCGTATAAATAATTTCTGACTACAGAGAAAAACCTTTAATTCTTTACATCATCAAAAATAGCTAAACTGAGTTTTGTTCCTTACACTCACCAGGTCACATGTATCAAGAATATGAAATAAATTGACAGTGGATACTAGTGCTGGTGAAATGTTAAAGAGTTACCAATAATTCCATGCACTAGAATTATTTAAATGTTTTTATTTTAAGTCATAGTTATAGTTAGTATTGCAAGGTAGTAACAATAAAAAATCAAGTTAGTTTTAAAAAAATTGGTTTAAATCATGAGTCCTACTTTCAATTCCTGAAAGTATCAGAAAGGACATAGCAACACTTTTCATTTTTTGAGTTATTAATGTTGAAATTCATCATATAATACGGGAAGTATTACGATATGGGTATTATTATTCCTTCTATAAATGTTTTAAGCGAGAATTCCTTTATCACAAATATTCCACGTTTGTTATATGATTACAAAAGTTTATTACAAAAACAGACAATGCTAATTTTAAATCATGTTTATCATAGTTTATTCATGTGGGAATTGTCTATTATATTGATACGAATGAGAGAAATATATTGCAGCAGGTTATAAACTTGTAGGAACTTTAACAATGAGTTCATACTTCCATATCATAATAATGATAGTCATAAATAGCTGTAATATTGCAGCAGAGTTAATAAAATACCACTAATTTCCAAATTAAAAAAAACAAATGTTAACTACACATGAATAGTTGAATTATCGTGGCAAGTAATCTGAAACTTATTTTCTAGTGGCATTGAGTACAAGCTAATTTCCAGATAATGAATCGATAAAATCTCCATTTGAATTTAGCTCGCTTTTTTGCATCTCATAAATACATAAATTTGTCCTTCATGATGGCGCTGTGCACTTTTTCTATACGTACCGCATAGTAAGTGTACACCAGATCTTCAGAGTGAGGTCGTATATCACAATTATAATGGAAACAGAACGCAATGCTTCATATGCTACAAAACAGCACTCTGGGCGAGGATTTCGAAACAAAACACGCACGTACTCTATTGTCGAAGTCAGTCGCTATAATTCTTCTGGTGTAGTCTGTGGGTATTTGTGGTCTGAAGGATGAAAAATCGCTCCCGAATATACTTTCATTAAAGATAACAAAATGATTTCCACCATGATGTATCTCGCCCTTCTGGATTAGTTGTAACCACTGGACTATTACTCACAGTGACGTGCATATGGCGTCCGTTCCAACGTCCGGATTCGAAGACAAAAGTGGATCGTACATTACACGGCAGTCACTTGTCACAGTACATGGGGAGAGGGGAAGTATGTACCGTGTAAACCTCATTGAGATTGTGTGCGCAGCGAAAATGACATTGCTGGAAGCCAAGGCTACTCTCAATTACTGCATTACTCATAGATGATTATGATCGGACATATATACTTGCACAGGTATTACTGTTCTGATGATATTGCAGATGAATGATTGTGTGACAAAATAGACTAAAATAATATAATTCAGCAATCAGGGCATCATTTAACACATGAAACCTTCACAGTGATTTCGTTCCTTCTGTCGACAAAAAGGAAAATCAAAATTTACATCCTAAAAAGTAAACCACAATGAAAATTTCAAAATTATTAAATTAAATTAAATTTATTGTCAAAAAACAGTACAGACTGCGTATGACCACGTGGAGGACAATAAACTAATTTACTCTCCGGAAGCAAGCAAGGGACCATCCCATCAATTCCGATCAAGGGCCCTAAGGCAGAGGCGGATTCAAAAATTTCAGCAAAAGTTCCTAGATAAGATAAAAAGTTAGCTGCGAGTTATAATACATATATAATGTCAATATGTTTGTAATTTAACGCAAATATGTTTGTAAATTTACATGTACAAGTTATTATCGAACTATAGATTATTCTGAGTATAGTGTTTAAAAATCATAAGAGTTGAAAAAACACTAAATTAACGATTTATTGTTACAATAAACACGCCCCTAGACAATGCCTAGAGAACATGTATAAGAAATCCGCTTCTATCCGAAGGAAAAACGGAGAAAAACCCGGGCCAGGAT
>NNCF01126845.1:263718-283609 GCA_002313205.1 Laupala kohalensis | reverse complement strand
AGTTATCGAGAGTTTGGATACCAAAAGAACAAAGATAGCGGACTCGAGTGGTGTTTCAGGACAGCCACCACCAATACTTTAGAACAAAAACCCTGACACTCGTTAAGACTTGGACTGTCTCAGATTGTCGTTTGGTATTAAATTCATCGTTTGGCAGCACTTACACATACCTTACGGGTGTACCAACGCTATGGAAACAGCACACAGACTACCGTAAAATGTATTTCGTTGAAATTTAAAAAAATAAGATTTCTTGGATAATTTACGCAATGTATTTTATTAATAGGAATATTAATTTTGTCTTACTCTACAAACGATAAAAGACGAGTATTTTAAGTACAGGCTCTCCTAGAGGTAATTTGTCAAGTTTGGTGGTAGTGAATGCAACGTATAAGATGAAAATATCACTAAGTCGAGTAGTATACGACATAGGGGGAATCAATTGAGTAGGTTGGCAGTTCTCCCAAATTTGGTAACTTTTCGTACGTCAGCTAGACTTTACCTCCGGACGGACAGAGATTCCCTCTCCGTGTGTCGTAGGAATGGCCTGAAATCGTAAATCCTCAAGGTGACGCAAAATCATGGGAAAGTAGAGGCGAAGTGACCTTGAATTCAAAATTAAGGGGACGAAGCTGAATGGGACAAACGATAAGTATTATTTAATTGATCTTTTTGATGTACGCGCGTCTAGTGTTTTTTCGACATAAATTACCTGTACATTACGTGCAATGAAACATTACAGTACCGTTTGACGCGTTTCACTGGAAATGATATTATGTGGGGTAAACGTTATCCCTCTCACAATCAGTTGAAAATTTTTATATGCTCATGAAGGGAAAAATACACCTTATGGAAGTGATCTTGCATGAGGAATATATTCTCCTGCTACTTCAAATACAAGAAACAAGAAACACAATAAATATAACATGTGTTTTACTAACTATAGAATCCTTGACTATTTGAATAAGATGTGCTAGTTAAATAAGCATCTGTCAAAACCTGGTCGTTTTCTTCGTCCAATGGCCGAATTCGAGTTTTGTGCGTAACAGATACACCATGTACTTGTATACTTTAGTTTTGTTGAATCAAAAATACAAGATACGAGTACTTCGGTCTAAGAAAATAAAACTATCTGTAAACTATTTATGAAGAAAAAAATGAAAGAATTTAAAGTCACAGTAGGATCAGAAATAACGCATACAATTTTGGAAATAAAAATACAGAAAATATAAAACTCTACTAACAAAAATCTTTTAGAACTATGAACTAAAAATGTTTCTATCACCCCTGACGTCATTTGATCTAGTTTTTTTCTGATGATGTACAACTCACAAGACCTAACATCGATAGCATTGCTCGGGATTATTGTTATTGCATTGACAGAACAAGCATGAGTTTGCTCACGAATGCTGGTTGAACAGGTTGCGCAGTAATGCTGTCACAAAGAGCATCTCCTGGAGCGTAAAGAAAGCGGTTCTCTAAAGTTTCAGAAGATCTTTTCTCAAGTTGATTAACACACCCATACACTCAATGAATAATAATGAATCTCTATATTTTACCGTTAAGGAACACATGTAGGGAACTGTTATAAAAATATACATAAGAATAGAACCCGGAGAAGAAAGAAATTGTTAGAGATTTAAAGATGATTTAACATTAATTATCTGTCAGGTTTGATTTTTTTGAGGAAGAGATGTTGATTTACAACCTTTCCCTTTATTGAAGAAACATATTTAAGACTAAAGTAACACAAAGTAAAATATATATTAATCATCGAAACAAAGTTGTCCAATAATATTATTTAAATAATTTCATTCGAAAAAAAAAATTCAGTAATACAACAAAATGTAATTAGTAAAGTAGGTACCAATAGTTACTGAAAACTTTGAAGTAAAAACAAATCTGGTTACACAATACATTGCTATTTCGAAGCAAGTACTTAAGTCAGATTTTTTACAATCCAGTTTAACCGAACTAATTGGGGTTCCTGCCCGTTCGAATAAAATTCAGAGTATTCGAAACTTCGATATAAATAGAAAATTAAATGTTCAAGCAAAAGAAACTCCAAGTTTTATTTTATATTTATGTGTAATTATGAACATTTATGTAATTTATAAATGTAATTTTACGTAACTTTTTTCTTACAAAGAGAATATACCACCTCTTTTCTGAAAACTGTATTTTCTGGAGTATGAAATTACTCTATTTTCCCTTCCCTCGGTTCCGGATATTACGTGCATGAAGTCCTAAAGATCGGGTATCTTCTTTCTTTTGCGTTAGCTTTCGCAATATTTAAATTTTCAAAAATTAACATCACTTCAGTTAATTCGGATTTTTGGACTATAGGGATTCCAACCAAACGACTTCTACTGTAGTTGCTCATTTGTTTATGAAGTGTAATTTTGACAAAAAAATAATACACTTCGTACAATGTTTCCTTTGAATTACTTTAAAAAAAAAACTACCTATGTTTACGAGATATTTTATTAAAACTTGTAGCAATTTAATAAAGTTAAAGTTTTTAAATCACGAAAGTAGTAGCAATATTAGTACTATACATGAAGATAAACACAACAATATTGTCAATTTTTACACATGTCCACTCTCGAGGTGTTAACGAACAAGTGGACCAGGACAAATCCTCGGGCACGTACACAAGAACTTGAAGCGTGTAATAGTTGCATAGAAAAAAACAACAACCACGCAATCTTACAATTTATAGAATCATTTTATTGTTTTCCGCAATTTTTTTATTCATCTATACGAGCTAGATTCATTTGCATGTTTTGTGAATTAACATTAGATGTACATTATCATGAATTTAAAAAATGAAGAATTCATAATCTACCTGACATGAAATAAAAACTCACTGACAATTACTATCCGCTCGAGTGAAGTACGCTCCGCGTGTTGAAACCAGTAGCGAAACACGTGATCACCAGAGCGTAGCGAAACCTCAAGAAGGAAAAGGGAGGATAACCAACGCACCAGTTACCCTCCGAGGGTCAAAGGGCCTCCGCACGCCACAACAGTGTCGAATCATGCCGTTATCCGTCTTGTAGAGGAGGATAATCCCTAAAAGGAAATCGTAGGTGCCCTTGAGGACTCTCCTTCTCATTGAGGAATAAACACTCGGCCCACTGCGTCAATTGAAGTCAAGAGACAACGGCTAGCACTGTATGTCACTTCGGAGAACATCGTCTAGTGATGTAACGGTCCTTTCAAATTGGGTGTTAACGCGCTCACACTGCACATAAATGTACAATGCTGGAGCAGATTCTTTTTTATAAATCACAAAAATATTTCATACTATATGATTTGCTGCAATAAACATATTCTTGACTCCTACTTCACAATGGTTCTTAAGAGCTCAATCAAAAATAAGACGTTTTGTTTATTCGTCCATGTTCCGGTTTTTAGTACAATTTTCTTTAGAATCACCGTAACACGGGTAATTTAGAGTAATTATTTGTATGTACAATACAGCCTACCGTCACAAAATAATGACCCAATTTTTCCTTTCGTATTAGCAGCATATAGGCTAAAAATTACACGTGCAAAATCGTTTAATTTAAATGAAGGTTCCATCCACATTTTTAATCGAAAAAAAATGCGAGTAATAATCTGCATATTGATGCGTTTGTCTACTTGTATACGGATACATCCACACCCAAATACCAAAATTGTTAATTAAAAAGTTCATCGTATAAATATGGTTAAGTATTTGATGAAAATAGATACAACTGGAATGGGTTTTTAATACCACTCATATAATTTTAGTGTGTTGGAATGATATTATTTTTTTATGTTTAAAAAAATGTATTGTTTTGAGTCATCGTTTAGATATAGCAATGCCTTATTCATACTTTCATTATTTCCCTCACAGTAAAGGAAATAGAGATATGTGTGGAGTTGGTTTAAACTCCATTCATCAGTATCTGACGCTTCAGATTAATCTCCTACTATCGTTGATTGAATTGCAGAGATGGGCTCGGTGCCAACGAACTGCAGAACATTTTTATTGGTACTATACTCCGGTCCAGAGGACGGCGTTAACAACCTCGTATTAAAGAAATGTAGATTAAATGATGAGTTCATCGATCAGAAAACCTGTATGAAAAATGAGGTATTGGAAAATGAAGGTAAAAATATTGAAGAAATACTAACACTCCCAAATGTATTTTCCGATATTTTAAGAGATGTTTCGTCAATATGTATTTTAATAAAAGAGAAATCAAGACGAGATCATTAAATCACGTTTCGATTGATTTTTGAAGCAGGCCAATTTGCTGTCCACTTGACGATATTGTCTTTATGAGACATGACTCCCATCAACTCCTAGAATTAATTATCTTTAATCCATACTTGCTCTCAACAGCTGAAGTATCCCCTACTTTACTGCGAGCAATTAGAGATAGTCATGTAACTTTCTTTCCTTAATATCATTATTTCTTGAACATATAAAACAACAACAACAACAATAATAATAATAATAATTGAAATTTATTTCTTGTTTTACGAAAGTTTCACATAAAGTTTTACCAAAAATATTACAAAAAGTTTTGCAAAACGGTTTACAAAATGTTTTTACAAAGAAGTTTTACTAATTTACTAAAGAAGTTATACCATTATTTTAATAAACAAATACATACAATATTCTTTAAATTATGTGATTACACAACTAGTATAATGATTTTCCTGTTTAAAGTGCATATTTTGTTAGTATTTTGAATGTTCTACAAATATAAATTAAAAACTCTCGAAGTTCTTGAGAACTTGTCAGAGAGTTAATCATCTTTCGTTTTACTCGTTCGATAATAATTTTCACACTTCTCTTAAGAGTTATTTACATGTAACAAGTTATTATTTACATGTTACAAGAAGTATTATTTTTAGCTTTTATTTCCTGTCATTTAACATCCAATTTTTAAATTCTTTTTTGAACTTAGTTTCTGATTTAATTATATTATTAGGTAATTTATTCAATAATTTAGGAATTTTTTATTCAATAATTTCTAATTTTCTTTCTCCATATTTATTAAAATAAAAAGGGTTTTTGAAATTATATTACTTCCTTGTTTCATGCTCATGTTCATGTAACGTTAAAATGTTTCTATTAAACATATTTTTAATTAACAATTCAAATTCATACATGCTTTTAATGTTTAAATTCTTTTCTTTTGAGTACATTTTATCAAAATTATTTAATTTATCATTACTAAAACAATTTAGAGCTGTATCCTGTAGTTTTTGCAAAATTTTAATATGTGATTCGGATGTAGATTCCCAGATGGAGATTCCATATCTTAAAACTGATTCAAATAATGCAAAGTAAATTAGTTTGAGTATATTTTTTGGCGTAATTTCTCTTATTCTGCTTATTCTCAATAAACATATTCTAAGTTTATTAGCTACGTGTTAGGTATGCTCTTTCCATATGAAGTTTTTATCTATAATAACTCCTAGATATTTAAGCTTATTTACTAATTCTATTTTATCTGTTCATTTACTATTATGGAAAAATTTGTATATACAATTTCTATTATGGAAAATGATTTCTGAGTCAATTCTTTTAGTATGTGACGTACTTATGTGTAGTAATTTAATTTACTTTTATTAATTGTGAATCTTTTCTCATATGACCAACTTTGAAAATTCTCAAATTCTGTTTGCAAAATTTGTAATGCTCTATTTTGGTCTTTGTTAAATGAAATAATTAAGTTGTCATCTGCATACATCAAAAATTTACACTTTTTGAAACATTCTTTTACATCATTCACATGTATTATATAGAGTAGGGGTGCCAAATAACTTCCCAGTGAAATGCCTTTGTCTAATTGAATTCTGTAACTAAAGTTATTATCAATTTTGACTGTTTAAGATCTTTCACTTTTACTGTTAAATTATTCCTTTTCCTCTGATTCCTATTTTTCCTAAAGTATATCCTAGTTTTGTATGATCAATTACATCATATGCTTTTGACATATCAACTGATAGCATCATTATATGTTCACATTTGTCCAGTCTTGTATTTATTAAATTAGCAAATTGTTCTAAAAGATTAACTGTGCTTTTATTTCTCTGGTATGCAAATTGTTCGTCTATTATTAACTTGTATTTTTCTATATAGTTTGTTAATTTTGGCAAAATATATTTTTCAAAAGTTTTTTATATCAAGTTTAAAATCGAAATTGGTCTATAGTTGTCATAACTTAAAAAAGAACCACCTTTATGAATTGGTCTTATAATTTTCTGTTTCAGATTATTTGGAAATTCTCCTGTTTGTATACTATTATTAATCATATTTGTTATTAGTTGAATTAGAATGTTTGCATTTTCTTTAATGTGTTCAATTTTTATATCTGTTCCGGGCACTTTATTGCTCTCCATTTTTAAAATAATTCTTTTTATTTCATCATTTTCTACTTCTGGCAAGTAAAAAGAATTGCTTACTGAGTTATTATTTTTTAATCTAAAGGTTTCTATTTTACACTTATGTGAAATCTTGTTAATTTGATTTTTGAAATTATATGCAAAATTGATTTTATGTATTTAATACTATCTGTTCTACCTAATTTTTCTATTATAAATGTGTCCAATGATTCTTTATCTTTACAATCCAGTAGAGCATTAATTGTTTGCCACGTTCATTTGGCGTTAAATTTATTATTTTCAAATTGTTCACCAAAGTATATTCTTTTTTGTCGTACTATTTGGGTGTTGATTTTATTCCTCAACGCTATATATTCTTTCCTAAGTATATTTTTTGATTCTAAATTTAATATGGATGTTCTTTTTCATTTATTAAATGTTGTATCCCATTTGGCCATTTTAGGAAATTCTAATATCGTCATTCATTCATGGTTTTAANAAATATTGTATCCCATTTGGCCATTAAATTTCTAATATCGTCATTCATTCATGGTTTTAAGTTACTATTTTTCCTTTTCATCATGCCATTTGTTCAACAATAGATTATTTAAAAGTTTCACTTATCTCCTTATAAATATCATTAGCAACTTTATCCTTTATATTTTCTATATTTAATTTAGTTAAATTTTCTTTTAGCAATTATTTATTGGCATACCAGTTTTTGCATTTTCTTTTTTCTTTATTATTACTGATCTTAACATTTGCATGTTCAACAGATATTTACAACAAATTTGTAAATGTAATGTTCTAAACTTTTAAACTATCCTTTTATAATTATGTGATCAATACATGTTTGAGTTAGTTTATTATTTTCTCTCTCTTCCCTTGTAAAATTATTGATGCATTGGTACATATTGTTCTCTATTAACATATTAAGATATTTTGAGTAACTTATAATATTCTTATTGTTTAATAAATCAATGTTTGTATCACTAATTAATAATATATTATTTGCATTATGATTACTTAGTAGGCTATTTAGTCCTTCTATAAAGCAGTTGATTTTTATGTCAGGTGGTCCGTGTAATGCCCAAATTTTAGAAATTAAATTATTTCCTAATCTTAATTCACCTGCTAGTATTTCAAAATTAGTTACTTTTATATTTTTTAGAGTAAATTTTGAGCATTTTGTTACATATATGACTATATCTCCACCCCTTTTCTTATAGTTTAGCAAATTTGTTGAATCCCTGAAAGGTATATTTATCTATCAGATTCTCATTATTTAAGTTGACTTCACTAATGAATTATTATATCTAAATTATGAGTAATTTTCTCTAAATATATATTTAATTGGTCACAGTTTTTTGTGATTGGTCTGATATTTAGATGGAAATAGTTAATTTTATTTTGATTATTTTCCATAAATTGTTTGAACTCGTAGTTGTTTTCTAATATTTTATTTTCCCTTAATTAAAATAAATCACAATTCGTGTCGTTCATGTTGATATTTTTCAAATTTAGCTAACATAGATTTATTTCAAATTAATGTGTCAATGACTTTTTCATTTAGAATTCTTATGACTCTGTTACTTTAATCCTTCCTTATTAAAATTTTCTCCTCTTTAACCCAGAAAAATTTGAAGTTTATTTTTATCTTGCTTTATTTTTTGTTTTCCATAAATGATTTGCATTGTAATTGGTAAAATTTTCAGTAAAGAATACTTTTCCATATTCTTTATGTAGATTTTTGTCATGTATTAATTCCTTTTTTTTATCTAAAATTTTGTTTCGAATTTTTCTTGAGTTAAACTTTACTATGATCTATGTCATTTAAGCTTATCCTCTCTCCAATCATTTTGCTAGTTAGATCTACCATTTTTGCCGTCAACACTACCCAGACCTACTATTTCTAAATTTCTATTTAATTGTTCTTGTGCTAAAACAATAACTTTAGTTTCTATATCATCAATTTTCTTTGATTTTGTCAACATTTCCTTGTTGTTTTCTGTAATTTCACTCAGTTCTCTCCCTAACACATCGTGTCATTCGCTGAAAAACTCAATGCTTTTATTAATGTCACTCATTTCACTTATAATGAATTCAATTTTGCTTTCTAAGTCAAAGTTTCTAATTTCCCTAGGGTCTTCCGATTCATAAACATTGTCTTCTTGGTTTTCATTTTGATTTTGATTAGTTTTACTACTTCTGCACTTTGCGCATCTCTATGCCTTTTTGTCCTTACCTGATTTAGCTCTGAATGTTCTTTCTTGTATTGAGCACTAAAAGTGCAAGTTTTTATTGCATTCATGACATTAAACTTCATCAGCTCTCATCACCTCATCACAATGATTTCACTTGATTATTAAATCCAGAGTACTTAATTATGACTACTAACATAAATTACCAAAATTTTTTCCACAATCAATTAACTTCTTTTCAATCACTATCACGGCTTTCACAATCAAACTCCTTAACCACACTTTTAACAGCTAATTACACTTCCACGCTGCCACGTCTGCTTTCTCGAAAATTTTACTTTTAATTTCTCTTATAACTTTGAAAGTCTTCGCAGATATAATATTTGTAATGTATTTTTGTATTAAACCAAAAATATGCCAATTTTCTCTCTCTAAACACCCTCTTTCCACTTTTCCTTGCGGAGCAAATGCCGGCTCCTCCTCACTCAGCAATAGTAGTAGTTATAATAATAATAATAATAATAATAATAATAATAATAATAATAATAATAATAATAATAATAATAATAATGATAATAATAATAAATAATAATAATAATAATAATAATAATAATAATAATAATAATAATCATAATCATAATAATAATCATAATCAAAGGGTTCCTTTGGAGAAAAGTTGACACTGGACCTAAAATATAATACTGAATTTGCAGGGAACTGATTCTTTGGTTCTATCTATATATGAACAACAAGCTAACTGACCGCAGTAAATAAATTATTACTTTAAATAAATAGAATTCAATTATGTAACCCAATCTATAAACCAAGATAATTTGAAACACGAAGGAATTTATCAAAGTTCTAGTGACAAGCACATACGGATGAAAGAATTGTCCTATGGAATTTATTTCTTTTATTATAATGTGTATATCTTAGGATGAGGGTTAACCACAAATCGAACTTCATGCAATTGATAGCATCACCAAGGAACATACTTCAAAAGAATAAATTAAAAGTTTGACCACAAAAAAGCGCGGGTAATAAAAATCATTCATACGTAAACACAGAATTATTTGAGTATATATTGGTATGTGAGTGTATGTTATTTGCTCTCCAGATAAGAACACATTCTTTCTATGAATTTATTTGATTCTGCCGCCGAATTTTCTTCTGTTATGGGTTTCTTTTGTTCTATTGCGGGATTCCAGTTACCATCCAGCTTTATCTTTTCTTGCTTAGCGCGCTTGTTTTGACCGTTGGTTTTCCCAACGGTGCTCAATGAGCGAAACAGTCACTTAAGTATATATAACACTAGCTGAGAATGAAAATTTAAAAATAAAATATAGTCATGACAGTATATATTTTTGTATTTCAAGGCCTTAGGGTTCTTGATCGGAATTGATGGGATGGTTCTTGCTTCAGGAGAGTAAATTAGTTTATTATCCTCCGCGTGGTCATACGAAGTTTATAACTCCTTTTTTTACAATAAAGTTTATTTATTTATTTAATACACTTATTAATTTTCTTGGCCGCTACTGATATTAGTAGCCAGCAAATAATAATAATCCTTTAATATTTCAATTTTTAGTTTTACTGTTTCAGTTCATTGAGAGTATTATATATTAGGATATAGTATGCACAGCCCACGGCACATTTCAGGACTTCTATAAGGTGCACGGGCCCAAAGCCCCGCCATATATATTGTATACATTTATGTGAAAATAATGTCCTGTTGAAATTGAAATAAAAATCAATACTATTCTTATTCTTTCGCAGACGAACTATTGTTAACGACGGACCAAAACATCTTCAAAGTAGAACTCGAGAAGTATTTCATTTCTTCACTCCTGAGCAGATCTCAATAGCAGATCGATATACAGATTTTGGTCACGCACGCTGACCATCTGCGGTAGTAAATAACCTATACGAGAGAGCGCCTCCGAAGCGGAGAAAGCAGTCATCTCCTGGAGCGCCCGAACGCAATGAAGGTCGTGTTTGAGGAACACAATCTTTCAGCGAATAGAATTCGATTCTTGACGACACCTATAGACTTCGAAGAAAGAAGTGAGTCGGTGCCTTTGGCGTGTGCTCATGCGTGTATCGGGTCGTCAGCTGTGCTGTATGCGTCTGGGAGTCTATTGAGTGTAACTGCCCTGCCGCGATGACGCCCGCTCGCCCGCCCATGCGACGGATTCGTTCCGCGAACGCAGGAACCTCATCTCGATTCTTCGCGGTCCGCCGACTGGAAGGTTCATCGCCGTCGAAGGCGCTGATGGTGTTTCAAAGACTTGTTGCGGGCGGGGGGCGGGCGCTTGGTTGGTTGGCGCGTGGAAAGCGGCGCGCGACTGCGATGGGTGCGTGCGGCTAGAGGTGGATGGGGGTGCGGCGCAAATACCCGCAGGTGAGGAGGTATCTACAATCAAGATAATTTTGTGGATCACGAAGACATTCATACGTTTTCGATGACTCCAAACCGAATTAGATCTGACGCCGTAAAAAATTACACTCCTAAGTTAAGAACATTTTGCACATTGAATTACCAAAACAACGGATGGAGGATACAATAAATAAATAAATATACTTAAAAAATTTCGAACTACAAGGACGTGGATGGTTTTGATGACTTTAAAGTCCACGAGGATTATCGCAATAAGAAATTTTCTTCTAGTGTACTTTAGTTTTCACTATAATTTACCACATCTCTTTACTACTCCTTAATACTCATTTTTTCCTTTCGCAGTCGTGTCCGATTCTGTAAATCCATGACGTCGGTGAACGATAGGGAAAGCGGTTGTAGAACACAAGTGGCCTCAATCAGTGGTGGATCTATGGGGGGGGGGGGAGGGTCTAAGGGGGATATAGCCCCTCTCATTGGACCTGAACTCTTAACAGATACAATTGAAGTTGATAAATAGCAAACTTTGTAAAAATGTTACAAGATTAATAATTGTTATTAGTTATAATTGTGATTTTTATTAATAATACCACATTAATAAAATTATAATTCCATTTTAATGAAATTAATAAATTAAATAATACCATATTAATAACTTTAATAAATAATTGTTATTGTTATTAATAATACCTACTTGTTAATTATTTATTTGATGCATTTTATTTAGGGTAATATTTATACAATGTGTTGTAAAACCATAATTTGTAAACAAAAATGCTCCCCGGTTAGCCCCCCCCCCCCAATTGATTCACGATCTAGATCTGCCACTGTCCGTAGTCAAAGATGTACGAGACGTATTTAACAATCGTCATAGAAAATACGAGAAATTTCTGTTTATTACTCATATTCACGTTTTCCTTTTTCTCCAAACTTCACCTGCGAAATAGCGTTGCCATATAAAATATTTTTGTCCATTGAAATCTAATATTTACTGACAGCTGTGGTCTAGTAGTAGTGTCTTCGCTTCCACGATCCCGCTGAGTGGTAGAGCGCGGGTTCAAACCCTGCTCGGCCGAACTAGGTGAGGTTTTCAGCTGGGGTTTTCTTCACCTATTCCAGACAAAAATCGGTTCGGAACCATATGTTTCCTGGCTACCCAACATCTCTCCTTCCTAATTCCTTTACCCAAGTCCAACTGGTTGGTGGGAGAGCAGGTCTCATGTTCTGAACCTCGCCAAAAGGTATAAATAAATAAATAAATAAATAAATAAATACATAAATATTTACTAATGAATGCATGTTTGTATGATTATCAGAAATAGAAAAAAAGAAAAAAAAGACAATTTTATGGATATTTATCAAAGTTAATGAAATAGAGTCTAGGCAAACCAGTGCGCTATTTTGAGTGTTTACCTGTCTCTTGCGGACAGGAATTTATGCATTTTGCGCACTGACAGAAGAGGTTTGGATGCTAGATCGAAATTGAGAGAAAGGAAAGGATTTCTCCAAACCTTTGGATATGACACCCCAGTCTTACCCTAGTATCCACCTATAAGGTTGGTTAAAGGAAGTCATGTAAGTGGAAGACATATTTCAGTGGAGATACCGCGAAACAATTGAATTAACTGAAATTTTTTGAAATAGAAATTGTGATGTGGGTGAATTCATCTAGAATAACACTTATGTTTCTTTTAAAATCATCGCAGTCGCATCATTGATGAATCAAACTAGTGTATTAATCGCCCAACGAATGGAGAAAACATATAATCTGAATGTAATAGACGAACTCAAAGGCCTTAATCTTGGAGCATAACCCCTTCCTTGTGCATTTCTCATAAGATAGCAATATGAGGTTATTTCTCCAGAATTTATCTGGCAAGAAGAAACAATACCATTGCAGAGTTTAAAAAAAAAATGTATGAAAGTAAAAATATGAAAATTTATCTTCAAATATTCTAGAAATGAAATCTCGATGGGCTGGACACTGAGAAACGTACCTTCAAACTTTCGTAAAATTCTGCGTGTGAATTTGTGAATTCAATTAACGAGTGAATAGTTATGTGACTTTAACAATTCACCGATGATAAATGAATTAAAAGAGTAGAGATCAGTTTTGACGCGGAAGGAATGGTGCTTAATATCTGGACAACTTGTTAATTATCTCCCCTACTTCAGATTTATATTTTTTAAGTTGAACAGAAAATGATACTTTCGTTTCCAATACAGCATTTAATTTATAATATTTTAATAATCACTCAAAGTTTTCCCATCCTTTACTGTGGTAATGTACTGGAAATGATATTATTTTATAAATTAAATTTCACTGTATCCCAATATAAACAGATTATGTTCATGCCATCAGAAAATTGAACATATATATTGCGGGTTTTTTCTTTATATATTATTTTTTCGTGTGTAGGCATTTAACGGATCCTCACAACTTACAGTGCAGTAAATTATTTCAATTTTTTTGCTTATAATAATATGTTTTATTACTGATCCAAGAAACAAGTCTGCAGTTAACATTGGGACAACAAATCACAAATGAGGGAAGAGAAGAACTATTTCATCGAAATTTTAAAACATGGAAAAATAACAAATTAAATGAAGTAAAAATTAAGAGTTCAACATCTACGAGAAGAAATCATCAACGCATTTATTATCTACAAGTGGTAATAAAATCCTCCCTCAAAGTAGTTATGCCATTAAAATCATAATTATTACAACGTAATAAAAGAATAAGAGTCCCACTTAAATGTCAATAATGCCAACCTCTACGTTGATCAGTCGGTACCGTCGGTCCATAACGAGTTTTCAACGACTCCATGGCTTTGCGGTTTGTTAAAAGGAAAAAAAAATATTGAGAGGGAAAAGAAGAAGTCTTCCTTTAGAAACACATTCACCTGAAGACACCATCCCCGTCCAAGTATGTTAACAATGACCGAAAATTGCAAAGTAATAGAAACTCCCGGACCATGACATTTATCGTCTTTCGAGACGTCTATTCCTCGCTTCTCATTGGAGGAGGAGACGGGGCGGATCGGGACGAAGGACACAAAGGCGTCGCGCACCCTGCGTTTCAACCGTCTCCTCCCCAGCTGTTCAAACAGAGTCTTCACCCCCTCCCTTCACTTTCCTCCTTCGGGAACAATCGATTCCGTCGGGAACGGCCCCCGGTGTCACCTGCGTGATTACCAGGGACACATGAGCTATTCATCGGTCGGTCGCCGACGCAGCCACCTTCGCCGCCACCAAGCCACCATCACGTCACCACAGACGTCGCCTGCAGACAATCAAAGCCCGCGAAAGCCGCTTCGGGGACGTCTTGCAGGCGCGGGTGTTCTGGCGTCCCTCAAGGTTCTCGTATAACTTCCGTCCATTCTCGACACAGGGTCTCATTACGCGGGACGTATCAACTCGTAAACAATTAGAGAAGTTTTTATATTGTATGTTTCTTGTAAAATCATTCGAAAACACCCTCCCTCACCAAAGATTCCCCATAAACCTTTTGCTAAGGCAAGTTTTGGATTATGTCTATGCTTATGAGTTGTGTCTATACATTATACAACAAGTAGCTTTAACATTTCCCACTCATATTACGAATTCCAGTATCACACTAAAGGCTAAATGTTCTGTCAATTCCTGTGACAATTTCTTATACGAGTATTATATCACTAAAAAGAACCATTCAGAAAGCATTCAGTTTTAAATTGTCATTTGTTAATTTAAATTTCAAGCGGAAAATTGCGTATTAATATCGATAAATCAAATCAACGGAAGATTTTGCAGTGAAATGTGTTAGTATTGCAAGAAAATATTATATTGTGTCATTGCCAGTTCTTATGACTAATTTTATTGATGACATGACTTGTTGACAGTTATAATAACTCGTCAAGTTAATACGACTATGTAGTAAACACAAGAATATTAATATCTTATGTATTACAATTACAATGAATATTAAAAATGGTTGTTGAAAATAAGGAAGGTATTTAAATAAGGATGTAATTTGATTATGGTAGTACCCAGCTGTTATTGNACGATTTATTGTTACAATAGACCCGCCCCTAGACAAAGCCTAGAGAACCTGTATGATAAATCCGCCTCTACCCGAAGGAAAACCGGAGAAAAACCCGGGTCAGGATGTCAAGTAAGTATTAAAGTTTCCTGTCTATTCTTGTCAAGGAAGTATTTACGTTTCCCGTTATAAATAGCAATAGGTAAGGGTTAGGATTAAATCGTACTCGCGATTTTTACCTGAATTGGACGTCTGGTTTATATTCAAGACATATCTTCAAGTAGTACTACTTCGCCATCGTTTCTGCCAACTTTCAGGGTAAGTGCCCCTTTTTATACTCTTGACCTGTACTAGATCTGAATGAATGTGTGTGTACCTGTTCCATTGCACCGGAGTGTACGGCGCCGCTGTCAAAGACGGCAGTCGTTCGTTTCTCGCGTCGTCTGAAGGGAGTCGTTCTCTTTTCTTCTTCATTCGCCGTGCGCCCATTGGCCATTCATTGCGTGGTATTGTGGCGACGCCGAAGAGGGTCGGTGGACGGAGGTGGGGGATAGAGGTGCGTACGGAGAAGGTGCAGGAGTGACTGCAGAGGGCCGCCGTGCAGCGATGCGGGGGGAGGGAACGGTGCTGACAGCGGCGATGGTTATCATGGTAATGATTAACCCCCCGAAGGGGACTCGTGTTACTCTACTTCTAATGTGAAGCGGTGTACCTAAATTGAAACCAACCATGCACATTATATAACATGCAAATATATGCGGAGGTATACTACAGATATCAGATTGCAAGTGTCCAGTTCATTTCTGTTCCCAGAGTCGCGTTCGGTGCGGGTAATTCATTAGGCCTCGTGGCCTAATGACGACACGTTGCTAGGTCCTAGAACGTAATGCTATGTTTATTGGACATCGATTTGGAAATGCATCTCCCATTCATTACTCATTTCAACAGGATTGGAATTGAGTGAGAGTGGATGAATGAACGATTTGCTTTTGTATTTCCATTTTTTTCCTACTTCAATTGACAATTTTTGATACTGTTACGTAGCTTCGTACTTTCTAAATTTTTTTATTATTTCTAATACTTTTTTTCTTCATTTTCTGAAATTTCGAATTTAATCTAGACTTGTTTAAAATTTAAAAAGAAACACGTTTAAAGTCTATTTTATTAATTTTCTTTTGTATGTTTCAGTGTTTTCATTATTTATGTTTAGATTCAATAATGTATGTACAGTATTTTTTTTAAAGAGATTTAATGCAGTGGGATGTGTAACCAAACCTGAAAGCTCTCCATGGTCGGAACACGAGTAACGAAGAGGCGGAGTTCAACGCGGACGGAAAGAAGGAAAGGAGAATCCACACAATGACAATACGGGTTTAAAAAAATGTTCAAGTAACGTTAGAGTCTCTGTTATGTGTAGAATAACTGTATGATGTGTCCAGTTATTATCAACAATAAAATATTTGTTTTATTGAGAAAAGAAAAATGTATGTACTGTTGTAGGAGAAAGCTTACGCCTCAATGTCGCTACAAAATAAAGGTATTACTATTTTTATATAACAAACAGTTTTTTCTTCAATTTTTGCACATGGCGATATTGTAAATTCATAAGACACATCTATAAAGAAAAGTAAAAAAAGTTAACAAAGAGTGACAAGAGAACAAAATGCTAATATGTTCTCCTGAAATGCAACTACCATAATATGACAAGAAAAATAATCGTTACTGTGATAAGTATTAAGAAGGTATTTTATGTTAATTATTTAAGAATGACAGTTCACGAGATTTATAATAATCTAGTCGCCAGAACACAAGTGCTCAATATGTTTAACTCTAATCCTGAAAAACCCGTGAACTGGTTATTGCTACCGTTTTGCCTCTATAATATTCCGTAATAATAATGTAATACATTACATGTATAATTATAATCGTGTTTTATATTCCGTAATTCTGATTCGCATTATCAGTTGGCTACTAAGTCGTACTTTTCTGTGTTAAACATTATTTAAAATTGGAGATTTAAGAAATGAAAAACTTTATTTCAACGTTCAGTGTAAACAAATCTGTGGTATGGAGCCACACGATTTTTCATAAACAGATGTACTTTTGTCAATTACTAACAGTGCATCGATTCTACCGGTAGATCGTGTATCTTAGGAGACATACCATATATTCTAATATATAAATAAATTTATTATCAAAATAGCAGTTTCAAATTGCGTATGACCACGTGGAGAACAAGAAACTAATTCATTCTCCGGCAAGCAAGGAACGATCCCAACAATTCCGATCTAGGGTTCTAAGGCAGAGGCGGATTAAAAGTTTGAACACACTCCTTAGATTAGAATAAATAATTAGCTATGTGTTATAATATCAACAGAATACCAACAAATTTGTATGTATTAAAACACAGAAACGATAAGAATGTAGTAATTAAAATAACTCTACTTTCGAGATTAATTATTTCAATAGATCGCCAACCCTTCGTGCGAGACTAGAAAACATGTTTTTAAAATCCGCATCTACCCGAAGGAAAACTGGAGAAAAACTCGGGCCAGGAATTGGGCTGCAGAATTAATGTACACAACCATGTCAAGATTGAGTAAAGAGAAAACTAAACTTAAATGATTCATAGGGCACAATTCACGCATGCAGAAAAGTAATTCTGAAATGTTTATGTTCTTTTGAAAGTACTATAGCGACAAAGTACAAAGTACAAGATGAAGTTATGTTTTATCACAATCAATTCACGATTGTTATATCAAAAATTGATGCGAACAATTTTGTTCTTATTCTTCCCTATTATGCAAATACTATTTAACTTCTGTATATTTTTTTTACTTCACTATCTAAGTTTCACAATAATCTTCAAATCCCGAATAATTACTACAGATCTGACTTCGATAATAATGTGAGGTTTAATCCTAGAATTATCATTGGAGCTTTACTGTAATGATAGAAAACACCGAGCGTAGCAGTTTCGAATAATTATCTTCCCGATGAAGCAAAGGGAAGGTGCGATTATACAAGGGATTTTAAATCTGCCTCAAATGCGATTAGATCCGATCAATGTTGGGGGACAATTGCATTGCCCTTTGTAAATTGCAGTGCAATAATCTTCTTTAACCAATGGCTACAATGTGACACGGAACCATTACGAATACCGATTTCCTTGAACACGGAACAGGATTTTTTTTTTTTTTTTTGAGTTTACAGTATTTAAGCCTTTTTATTGGATTACTCTGTGGTTCTCCTATGTACAGTATTGTTCATGTTCAATAAATTAAAAGTATTTTAAAGTACCTTCCCAGCGACAAATAAATCAATTCGTCACATGAAGTGATACATTTTTTTTCAAATTTGTTGTTTTTATCTTGTTATAAATTATTTCTTTAAATTGATTCCCTCATTTTGATGCAGCAACCCAGAGTTTTTAATAAAATAGTTCGCCATCTCCTCTTTAAAAATTAGGAGACGAAATTTTACTTATTTAAAAACTGCGAGCTGGGGAAAGGAATGGAACGGAATCTTCACAATTAAAATTCTGTTAGACTTCATATGATCGTATCTTAAACCAGAAAATAATCGTTTTTATATCTATTTTATTAACCGTACCTATCTGGAAAACCTTCAAAAAAATCCACGATAATATCGAACCTCGTAATACTGTACATTTTCAATTCACCTTAGATATAAACGTCTACCGCGAATATATATTAGCTTGAATGAGCTTTGTTACTTGACGAATCTTTTACTAATAACCCCAAAAAACATTAATTATGGATGAATATAATAAAAATCGATGCTTGTAATATTGATTCTTGGTAGACGCCCTACAGAATTAAAGCTGAGAGTCTGACGCAAAGTACTTGATCCGAACATCTCTTTAATTACTAGTCATATAATATAACCACTCGAATATCTTCACATATTCCACTGACTAAAATTGGATGTTTACTTATTCTCAGTTATATAGAGGTTAATATGGTTTACTTGTGCCTTGAACCTAAACGATTTTTTTTCTTTTCACTAAAAGTTTACTCCCACGAAGATTTTCTTGGCTTAAAAATCTTTTTTTTTTCTAATTCTTCACATATTCTATTATAGTAATCTGCTGTAATAGTTTCTTAGACTTCAGTCATTACATCTCGGTAAAACACGCAAAGCTTCTAGTATGCAGGTGATGCCTGCGTTCTGAAAATCGTACTGATCTTATCGATTTTCGAAACAGTCAGAAGAAAAAATGACATATTTTCCTTAATATATCTTAAAGCAGTTGAAGACGTAAAGGGGCGTGAATTGCTGTGAAGAAATTGATTTTACCTCACGTGTATCTATATAGTTGTTATTTCAATTCTTTTTAGTGGCAAATGCGGTTTCTTCGTACCGATATATCTTTTAATTTCCAAAATATCGTTAAAAATCTACTTAAAAAAAAGTCTTCAAGATTTTGATTTTACACTAACATTCGATTCAATGGGCTTCCTGAATCGTGAAAATAAGGAATGTCCCATTCAATGGTTATCCATTATCATATTATTAAGATAAATTAATGTACCTAAGTCACCTGTGAAGCAGTTAATGAACAATTAAAATTCAATTTGCTTTTTAAACCAATAACAAAAAGAAATATGGTCATCCTCAGTGGATTAGTTATGAAATTAAAAAATACACAATATAATAATAAAAAAGGAACGTAAAAACCTGATTAATAATACTATAAAGTATGTTGCAAGAAATAATTGAAGATCTTCTAATAAACTGTAACAGTTGGAATACATTTTATTTTTTATTCCTGTCTTTCGCAATAACCATATGAATTATTGCGTTATTTCACAATATTTTTGCACTTCCGCACGCCTCCTCGCAGTGTGTAGGAAGTGTGTAAGCGGATCTACTCATTTCTTA
>NNCF01126845.1:227909-263210 GCA_002313205.1 Laupala kohalensis | reverse complement strand
AACTTAACAGACAATTGAACATTATATGAACATAAATATAAAAACGAAACAAAAAAGCAGAAACTGCACGAACATGTCATAATGTATTCTATGAACCAGATAGCATTTTTGTCAGGGCGCAAATTCAAACTCCCGTGTGTATTTTTTATAAATATCATTTATAATATACGTTTGTAATAACTTACTTCTTTGTCCAAAATTAATCCCAATCCATCAAGTGATCATTATTTATGCATTATGAGGAAACTATACTTTGTTCAACTGATTTTAAATTCCGTTTGTGCTCCTGGATTCTAGTTTTTAACCCTCTCCTTGTTTGGCCAACGCAGCTAGCATTACAATCTTTAAATTTTTAGTTTGCATACTACGTTGTTAGTATTCATGTAATCTTTCTTATCTTTCCCTTTCATTATCGAATTATTTCTTTTCTTTTAAATGTTGAAATGAATGTCATATTCTTAGACTTTAGTAATCTAGGAAGAGAAGGAGTTATTAACTTGTTATAAGGAAACACGACATAAATCATATTATCTAGATGAGGTTGCTTTAGTTGTCGCCTGTTTTCACGGTAATACAATAGTTTTTTAATATTTTTATTAAAAAATTCTGTGGGATGTTAATTAGCTAAAGATATGTTACGCACTATTTGTAAATGTTTCCTCCAATGTTTTTCATCCGAAAGTACTATAGCTATATCTATTAAGTTATGAATCAAAGCTCTCTCTTGTGTTAAGTATTCTCTGAGTAAAAATTTAATATACGACCTGAATAAATGTCCCTCCTGTAACAACTTAAAGATAGTTCAGTGTCCTCACGATTAATTAATACACCAAGTAAATTTAATTTCTTATTATTTTCGATTTCTAATGTGAATTCTATCCTAGGGAGGTAACTATTAAATGCATCTAAAATGTGTTGTATTTCATACTCTGACACTATGCAAAAGACATCATCTACCTATCTGGCATGAAGTACAAGACTAACTTTTTCTAAGTCACGTAATTCAAATTCTGAGATAATTTGGCTTATAGGACTTTCCATGGGACATACCTCGACTTGATGATAATTTTTTTGATTAAATGTAAAATATGTAGACTGCAATAATAATCGAATAGTTATACCCATCTCTGTTTCTGGAATTTCATAATGATTTTGAATCGTTGTCCGTGTCATAAATTCGTTTATTCATTTGGAAGACAAGAAAACAATGATACTACGTCTAATGAAATTAATTTCATAGAACCATCAAGAGTGGTGTTTCTATATTTGTTGATGAAATCTAAACTATTAATTACAGAGTTATTGGGTTCATTTAATCCATTCCTAAGTGTATTTAAAATAAATTTAGAAAATATTTTTAATGGGCTATCCTAAAAAGATATTATTCTCCAATATGACACATTAGGCTTGTGTATCCTTGGTAAACCATAAGTCAAAAAATATTACCCGATGTAGTATAAAAACTATTATGTCACTCTATCTATATAATTATTTAATTTACATCGTCTAAGTAAAGATTGTAAATGTAATATTCTATTTATTGAATTTCTATTAATAGATTCATATGTAGTGCTATCTTGTATCATAGATTCAATCTTTGCAATGTATTCATCTTTAAAAACTAAAACTGTCACATTTCTCTTATCTGCCGGAGTTAAAAAAAACATGATGTTTTTTTAATATGTTTTCACGAAATTTCTATTGCATAACAACTCTTTCACAATATCTGGTTCGTGTCTGTCATTTTTGCTTTTTTTTGCGCCATTATTATAAAACTGATTACTGGCTTTCGAAATTTATTATGTTTTTTATACAGATAGGTTTTTACGGTGTAACTCTAAACATTTTACAAATTCTAACACGTCTTTAAACATTAAATTTTCACCGGAGAAAATTGAAGCTACTTCCACGGAATGCTGATATTCCTCAGGGACACTGAGGTATGTGTAATTGTAAAACCATTTTCCACGAATTTCTTTAACTTCTTCCGAAACCCGAAATCTAGAAAGCAATTCTCTCCTAAATTTACAATATAGATGAGCACACTTACCTCTGTATATTCTATTAAACTGAGTTCATTTGGTATCATAAAATATCTCAAGGATATTTGGTGGTACTGATGTCTTCAAAATATTTTCAATGAAATTTAAGACTCCGTCTTAAATTTGACAGGTTTATCTCTAATTTCAAATTTCCATATTTTTCTGTGAATAGTACTCATCAATCTTTCATTCTTGTTAAATATCATTTTACTACAAAAGTTATTGCAATGCATTCCTCTCGACATATGAGCTATGTGTTTAGGAGTGATGTCCATTTGGCGACATTTTTCTAAAAATTCTAAATCTGCACAACATATTTTGTATTTAACTGAATAATTCATCTAATGCTTTAAATTTAAGTAGCATCTATAACCATTTTTAATTCTCATATTGTTATGCTAATTTAATGTTATATTCTTGATACTTTTAATAATAAAATAATTCATTAACAAAATACGTTAAACGTTCTTCACTGTATCATCCAATCACGTGTATCGTTTGTTTCCGGTAGCAGAAGGTTTTACGTGTACTCCTTTCAAAATTATTTTTTTCTCTTCTGTGTACTAAAACAGTTCACGCTTGCACTTTTCGGAGCCGGGAAGGTTTGCTCTGGCTGGCAATTCAGAGAGGGAGAGCGCATCTCGCAAAAACGGAGCCGACGACAGACTGAATCCCAAGCGTTCGTTATGTAATTAGAAATGGGATTCAGATATTCACGTTAGGAATAAAACTAAAAGATAGTTTCACATAATATTCTTCTTCAAAAAACAACTTAAAAGTCGCCAATAATTTACAAACTAAAAATAATACAAATAAACATCTCAAATTCACAAATTACTTAGAATAATTTCGATTGTAACTGGTTTCTTATAACAGATTAAAAATTGTTAATAAAAATACGAGAATCAAACAAATCCAGAGTATATACTAGAAAAATGAGGTGCTATGTATTTTAGCTCCTTTTCCTACAGTGTTTTGTTTTTCTCTTACTTGAACTTTAATGGTTGTAGTATATGATTGAGTGCAACTTAGTCTCAGAATTATATTCGGATAAGTAATTTACAAGTTTTATTATCGAACTTTTCTTGATGGAAAAATATCATTGTTCTGTGTTCTTTATTTTTTTGCTTATCATACTCTGAATGGTACGCGACATAATGCCTCCGTAAATCAAACCTCTCAACATGGTTTAGTATTTTGTACACACTAAGCTTTTGACCCGCAATCCAGAAAAATATACAAATATATCATTCACAGTTGAAAGATCTCCCGACATATCGCAAGAGTATACCACTATGACTGACGACTTCGCAGCGATGCTCTTTCCATGCAATGCACTACAGCTGTTTGCCCTGCTGCTCCTTGGAGCTACTTCCTCCCGATTGTCCTGTGTGAACAGTCCTGTATTAGAGTGATAACTCAACATTTTATAGTTGAGGTTTTTTTGATTGTCTTATTATTATTATTATTAAAATTCACTATTAAACCTATTCACTATTCTATATACTACGTATGTGAGAAAGTAAAAATCTATTTTTATTCTCTTCCTGTGAACGGAAAGTAAAAACCTCTCATTCACATTCTGCCCTCCTATTTGCAACAGAAGAAAAAGAAATGTAGTGCCCGGTGTAGCTGAGATAAGTGCTCTCGTGTTCAAAAGAAGCTCCTTTTCGGAACGCGCTGATAAACATCTTCACGTATCACCGAGCACGCACTTCTTCAACCAGAAAGACGCCAATTGGATTTCTAACACGTCTCTATTGTGTAGTTCAATCCTTGTTTGCAAATACGAGAAACGATCGAACTACGATACGAATACCCTTAAATGTATGCTACCACACAAAGCACTAGATCAAACCTGAGCAGAGCAAAACATCATTTGATTATAGATGCGCAAGAAGCATAGTTTCTTCGTAAATGTTTTCCTTATATAATATTCTATTTCCCATAATAGTCAAAAATTTAGAATTTTGAATAAAATTACGTAAGGTTCTTACACTACGATTATTTTTGATGACCTCACATTAATTTCGTTCTAGATATGGTAGCTTCTAATACAGGATTTCCGTGAATGAATTAATAATACTCATATGAGAACCTCTTGCAGATTAAAAGTATTATGCAACATATTTCTTGCGTTTATTGAATTGAGATTTATCATAGTTCATGAACAGAGTATATTTGATACAAATTGACTGATAGCACAGCCGTACTTATCCAGTACAATTTTAATAAAGTATATTTAAATGTATGTGATAAAAACGAAGGCGAAGCAATAGTGTTAGGAATTTAATTTCAATGAATGTTTTTATTCTCCAAATAAAATATTTTTATTATCAAATGTTCCCTACTATGTTCGTATCACTCGGAAAGTGAAAATCTTTCATAAAAATATTATACACATTGTTTTTTAGGTAGCGAAAACTAAGCAGAAATTTAAATGGAGAGGGAAGGTAGCATAAAAAATGGATAATATAAAGTTTATTTCTTATATAATCTAAACGATTATAGAATTAGAACATTTCACAATATATTCACGGACGGCCACGTAAGAAAACTATGTGACACGAAATTAAAGTTCCTGAAAAAATATTTATTTAAACTTTAGATATTCGTAATAAAATTAAATTCCCCACGGAATACCACAATATTTAAACTAATAATGCAATGTGACAGTGTTGCCATTCTTACGGCTTTTTTATTCAGCCTTCAAAATTTCAACATAAAAATGTTTAAACAATGACAAAACTGATACAACAAAAGACTTCTTGTAGTTACCAAATGAACATAAGATATTAGAGAATTAACAGAGACAATCGATGCTATATGACTAAATTATTTCAGGAATATAAAATTGGTAACTTGAAATTATGCTAACTAATTAAACCTAATATATTCATTCTACAATTACATTTTTCCAAATTGTATCTCTCAATATTCTTATGATAATGTAATACGTAGAAACTAGAGGTGCGAAATCATTTTCTCACAAACGTTTCTCAGTCTTCACTAGAGAATGACATTAAAGATTTTTATCAAGATAGGGTTATTTTTGGCATAGTTCTGTATACTTATCGTCTTCTTTTTAGCCCATTCGAAAAGTTTATTATATAAATTCTTTCACTACCAAGTACATAAAGACATATCTATTATGCAAATTCCGCCCTTGATTCTTGGGGTGGTTAGCTAGGTAAGATTAATATTATGTTTCAAAAGTTATATACTTAGCTATTTCATGTGCGTATAAAACAACTTTAACTGTACGCACAAAAACCCGCTATCAACTGGTTGAGATTAATCGTACAAATACAACACGCCGGTCATTAAAGTGCTTTGTCATTAATTTATATTAGTGTTAGTGAATACTGATCCATGTGGGTTACCTTAAATTACAAATGTTCAAATTATTTCAGTCATTTTACTATGAACGACGAATCAAACTACGAGTCCAAACGTCGTTTTCTAAAAGTATAAAATATATCATGTTATTCATTAAAAGATAAGTTGTAATTTATTTATTTATTTCATATTTTATTTCAGATCCAATTGTGAGTGCATCCACAATAGTCGATTACAATCGCCACGTAGTTTTCTACTAATCTATTGTAATCGAAATATTAAATACATCCCCACAATATTTTCAAGAACAGGAATCCGGTATGAGAACTACCCTGAAAAATTCTCCTCTTGAAATATCGTATAAATATATTTCTTACAGGAAGTAATATCGGCCTTTCTTAAACCTCTCTCCTCGTTGTGTCAAATGTGCTCCTTATGTGTTCGCAGTTCCGAGGCAATGTGTGTTTGCAGAGTGCGCCGGCTGCAGCCATCGCCGAAAAACAACCGCTCTACGTGTACTCCTAGCAGCTCGACGATTTCTCCGGCGCCCTTTCGGTCCTTGTAAGGCAAAGGGCGTGGGGTGAGACCAGCAGCTGCATTGGGGCGCGAGTCTCGCTCTATGAAAACATCTCGAGGGACCAAAGGAAGCAGGTAAGTGAGGGCAGCAGCCTTCCTTCGCATTTAACACCACTTAGAAAGCGAGCGCCTTTGTACGAAGGGTCTACTCAATCGCCCGTAAAGGCACACTGGGCGGTGGTGAAGGGGAGGGAAGAGGGGCGTAAGGGAAGGTGAAAGTTCAGACTGCACAACCAGTGATTCTAATCATGATAAAATTAATTTCGTTTCGAATAATATTCAGTCCGGTTGCGCATGTGAGTTTTGTTGTGACGATACAGTACTCTCGTTAGAAAGTAATACGTGCACTTTCAATATCTGTATTGATAGTTTAATTATGTGTGAGATATGGTGAAAACTCACAATTCACCCAATAAACCTCTTTAAAATTGAAATTTAAAAAATACTTCTGAGTGTACCTACTCAATTCTATACGTATGCACCTAAATTAGAAAAGAGAAGTGCATATTAAATTAGCGGAGGGTGAGTCCATTGCTGTAGTCGCACAAGAGCGCATTGTGGGCCCACGCAGTATTAATCATTTTTTAAACCACGCTTGCTCGCAAATGACGCTCCGAAGGAAAAAAAACAACACAAAAGAACCTTTCTTACAATATATCAAATTTATAAGAACTACTTTTACAATAAGACGTATCGCTAAAGAAATATTTTCGATAAACCGTTTTTCGTGACCTATAACCTAAAAACAAATGTTTATCACAAGAGGGATCGATGAGGACTTTTGATATTTCATTTGAAATGATGACCTTAAGATGTATACCAAATTTCATCTTTATGAGAATTACCCCCAAAGGACTTACATCTAGTAGGTACGTGTTTAGCGAACACGGGACCCCGAGCTTAGTCTGGCATTACTTCCACTTACTGGTGCTGGGCTCCTTCCTTTCTCTTTCCTGACCTTCCTTGGTCACCTCTTGTTCTTTTCGATTCCGACGCTAGTAGGTTGCGAGGGCTAGGGTATCTTTCATTTTCATCGTTGTAATGTTTTGATGTATGTTTTGAGATATGTTTTGGTATATTGTAATTCAGGAGGGTTTTTAGTGGGTATGGTTGAGTCATTCGGCGAGTCCCACACGCGGGGAGAGTCATGTTGGCCTCCTTAGTGCGTAACTTCATTTTCCCTACCTGTACAAGTTTTTAGGGCACNAAAAAAAAAAAAAAGAAGAGAATTTTTGTCTAATTTCGCATTTTTTCTGTCAATTTTTACTGGGCTATATTTGCAATGACTCAACTTCAAAATTTCAACAGAAAACTGTTTAAACAATAACAATTTAAAAAGTAATAAAACACTAAAAATCATAATATGAATTTAGAGAGAAAAGAAATATAATTCAAGGATAATCAGACGAAAAAGAAATAGCCTTAGAGACAAAAGAATTACAAGCCCTATCTTTAGAGGAAGCGACTGTGAACTAGCGATAATTGAAAAAAGAATATCAATAAACACATTCATTTCAAAAAATATTTTGGCCATACTAATATTGTAAACATGTTTGTGTATAACGATGCCAGTATAACTACATGTGACCAAAATAGCAATTGAATTACTAATGTGATTTCTGTACACCAAAACGTCCTTAGTCCGACATTCTATAATTAGGAATGTTCTATAATCCAGCATCTTCGGCAATGACCGAGAATTTAAAAAAATTCGCCCCAGCTCCAGAGGGTACCGGATGAAAGAGTGTCTTGTCGAAATTAGAAGGGCGACTCAATATATAAGCCACAAACTTCAGTTTCCCTTTTACCGTTATAAATTACGAGCGAGGTTTTTGCCAGCATATGCATGCTAGTAGTATGGGCTGCGGAACATCTCGTAGTCAGCCAGAGGCAGCCAGTGGACGACGGCGGCGGTTGTGTTGCATGAATGTACGAGAGGAGGACAGCGTGCAGTTGTGCGGTTTTGTTTTTTTGTTTTTTTTAGGGACAAGAAACCAAAGTCGTCCTGCAAAGGTGTCAACTGCTGTCTCAGTGCAGCGTGCAGAACAAACAAATTCGTAAAAAATCATCTGAGTGACCGTCATTTTAAAACTGATGATGCCGTAATCCAAAAGTAATCCGTTACTCATTGTCTGCGACAGCAATAAAAAACATCTTTGCCAGATGGAATAAGTGTCTGAATGTACAGGGTTATTATGTCAAAAAGTGAAATAAATGTCAGGAAGGTATTCTGACTATTATTGTCTCTACCCAATTTCATTTATTGACTTACCTATGTAGTATTTCCACTCGTCCATTCCGTCGAATTACGAATGTGTAAAACTTTGTTCTTCGAAAAAGTGAACAGACGTACGCAGGCTTGTGGAAAATCTAATTTTTTTTACTAGTAACGTCCATAATTATAGAGAACTCCACCCGTCCATGATATGGAGTCGTAGTGGCGAGACCCTCCAATTTCTCCCAAGTCAAAGTTCCGTGCATTTATCTCTCATGGAGTTACTACTCCTTCGTCCATTGATTGGAGCGATCCTCTTCCGTGTTCTTCCCCGCATGGTGACCACAGACCGGAACGAGGTCTCGTGCAGGGCTGCCAACGGATCGAGGGGATCGTTGTCTCAAGAGAGGTCAGAAGTTTCAATGGAGATTCCGACGGAAATTAAATGATTCAATTTACGATTTATAATACATCTATAAAACACTTTTCGGTATTCAGTGATATATGTTTAATTTTGTGATGAAAGAGTCTCATTTTGATATCTAATGAGTTTGATAACAGAAATTAAACCATTAGTTTTTACAATCATATAGGATGATGTGTCTCCGACATTAGTTATTACGAGGCTATCCAAAAGCCATATTGTTGTTCGTTAAGTTAAATGTTCCACCTGGTTTGGACATAAAAATATCGAAGGAAAAAAGTTATAGAAATAAATTTAGCTTTGTTATTCACAAAGACATAATATTCTTGATGATTTGCGTAGTGGAATTAATAAGGAATTAATAATTACCTCACGTTGATAAGATGAAGAAGACTTAACGCTTCACACACTTCCTACCAGTTTCTTCACAAGATTTCGCCATCTCAAATTGTCCGTAATAATGTCCGTGGTTGGAGGAGAAGCAAAATATTCCTTCTCACATTTAACTTCCTTACTTGCAATTACTTCTCACTTTATTTAATTAGATACGATATAAATTTACAGCACATCAAATGTATAAAAATCTCGAAATCGAAACGAAGATGTTATCTAAAGGAAGAAAGTCAATTAACTAATTAGATAAATAATGAAAGACGACCTTTCATGGACCAATAATACCATCTCACTTAAATATTTTAGCGAATACGAAATAAACTATTTAGTATTTTTTCTTAATTTTGGATGTAGTGGTAAAACGTCCGCGCGTAAATAGGTCTACTATGTTGACCACAGAATCTATTAAGTCTGTAAAGCAAGTGTGTGAGTGTGTATTAAGGGATGGCCATTTTGTGTTAAAAGGACCAAGGACGAGGTGACAAGGATCGTAGTTTGTGCCCCGCAGCGGATCTTACGACACCAGAGGCAATAAAACTGTTCCATAGTTTAAACTTAGCCACAATTAAGATTAATTGTTTTGGATTGTATTTCAATCATTTATTTTGATCAAGCTTCTAATGATATTAAACATTTTTAAATTATTTTTTTAAGTGCTTAATATCATTAGAACCACGGACTTTTTATTAAACCCACATTGCTGTGCCTTGCTTCTAAGTCGAATAACTATATAATTCAACATGAAATGATGCTCCATGGTGTTAACTTAGTCACAATGAATATTAATTGTTTTCAATCTTTCAAACATTTGTAATTATCAAGTTTCTAGGCATTAAACATTAAAAAAAAACAGAATCAAGCTTCAAGGATTTCTTATTATATCTGCAATGTTGTACCTTTTTTAAGTTAAGTTACAAATATAATGAATGGATATCAGAGTTATGTTATCAAAGAACTGAAACTAACGATTTAAATTTGATCATTTCACACAATTTAATGTTTAGTGTATATTTGTTTGCTTAACATTCCACTCGATCCGACCAAACAAATCGATTATACCTCTGGTCATTCTCAATTGCTACTTCTTATTCATGAATCACTTCTCTACATACGTCTATTAAAGATTTTTTACGTAGTCCTAAAGAGTTCATCTTTATGAGACAATATATGTAAAACAGAAATTTTTGCCGCATCAAAACCTTGTTCCGCAAATGGAGAAGCTGGATGAACCAACTGCATCTTCCATCACTGTATGAGTCAATGACATTTATTAACGGATCGTAGTTATCTTCTCCAGAGAACCAACACGAGAATATATTTTGTAAACTGGACGTAATCACAAATTTATTGCATCAAATTACCCCGTAACATTTAAGTAAGGAACGATGTATATCCTTCTTTGGTTGAATATTCACGAGTAGTACCCGTTCTGAGAAGGCGATCGCAGCAGTTACGTGATATTTCACAGTGACAACCACTTACGATGAAGCGAAAGGACGCAAATGAGATGCAAATTGCGTAGGTTGTTCTGTATCGAATGAACATGTCGTGTGAAAGGACACAGTGAAACCGCTTTCAGTATTTTTTTCACTTTAAACACGATTTCTGAATGAAATTAAGTACTCGGCACATAATCGATCAAAAGACAGCTAAGAGAAAAAATCACCAAACAAACAGGCGACTCAACAGACAAATTGGAAACTCGCCCATTGTGCCCGGTGCTGCCGTGTCATATCGGACCATATTCTAAATTAACACATTATTTTCCATAATTTTCTACTTTCGTGATATTAAACTTTCTCATTCGTTAATTTCAAAAATTAAATACCATGAAGGAGACCTATAAAAATAGACATAGTTTTCAGTATTGTAAGCTAATATTACGTAATTACAAATTATTTTAACATTATTTTAAAAAGGAAGAAGTAAAATACATTTTACTTATAAAGCTAAATAAACAAAGAGCATAGTGAAGACCTCTGAATTCTTAGGTCAAAGATTTTCATACACTTTATATAATTTTCCATATTTCGGTCACTTTGATGTTACGTTCAGAGGACTGCCCGTCTCATGTAACGCAACCGAACTCTGACAGACACATTAGTAAGCTTCACAGTCAACAGTCATGCACGTGCAGTTTCACATCTATACTTCTTAGACATTTATACTGATTAGCAGTCAATTTAAAACATGATTCATCTATATTAACCATACTTTGCATTTTACTTGCAATAACTCAGAAGATGAATAGTTCGTTTATTTTTAAATAATTTCATATATTACTTTTTTTACCAATTTCCATGCCATGGACATTCCATAGATTTTATTAGTATAGATGTAATGCACTCTCCGTTAAAAAAGTCACAAGTTAATAACTGGATATATTTATAATAAAAAACTCTAGTCATGCAATAATCCGATAAGATATCACAAAAATTCTTTCGGATCACCTACCGAATATCTGTAGATTCTTCTTTTGAATTACAAGTTAATTCCAACTACCCGAAAAAAAAATAAGTTGGTGAATTATATTCTTTTGTTTCATTCCCACAAGATGTTCGAAGAAAAAGAATCAAAATTTAACTCAAAATAGTGTGGTATTCTTTATTGCGTAGTTGCGCCAAAATTTTGAAACTAACCTTTAAAGGACATATTTCTGTTCCGAAAAAACAAATTCTTGGCAGGTTTTGAAGCTTATTATCGTGACAAAGCTTACTTGAGAAGTGAGAGTATGAAATACGAGTATCATCTACGCACTTGCTCGCCATAAATGTGTCCCTATCAACTTGCCTCATCCTTTCTAAAACGTCGTGACCATCCCTCATCTCATAACATTTTTTAAATAATTTATTAGAAAGAAAATTTATTTCTATTATGCAGATGAAATAAAAAGCAGCAGATAATTTTTGTTATTTTGGGGTCCAAGTCATGATTTAGGGTGGATTAATGTTGAATCTGCTAACTCAGAATCGTAATTGTTTGGATGGTCCCTTACTTGCATCTGGTTTAATGTCCTTCACGTGGTCATAAGCAAATTGTAAGAGCTTTTTGGATATAAATTTATTTTCTAAGAATATATCAGAATTAATGAGCTTGTTGAAAATACACTTCGTTAAATTACTCGTAAAACTTGAGTATTTGTTAAAAACAAATAATTCAAACACATCTGCACTGCGATACGTTACGTCGTCCTCTCCAGGGACGTGAATTTTATGGTCCTAAAAGGTTCCATTGAAAATGATGCATATGAAGAGAATCATGTGTCTGGTGCTACCGTTTAGTAGATGTACTTTATAAAAGCTATATATTTTTGCAGCACAGCTACCGGTTAGTAGCTGTGCTGCAAAAATAATCTGTTGTAATTTTTTTTTTTTTTGTGCAAGCATTTTTAGTCAATTTTTGTACGCTATTATGTCATTAATTAAAGATCGCGTCGTAATAACACGAAAAAAATGAACTTTTACCGTATTTAAATAAAAAGTAACAATAAGATGATATATTGGATGAAAATGAGAGACGAAATCGGGAATCGAATCTGGGGCTACCAGATTTATGCGCTGGCATGCTACCCCTTACACTATCACGTTTTTTCTTAGATTACGTATACCATAGTCATTTAACTAGTGAAATCCAACAGGCCTTACAGGTGATCTCCATGGTTAGGGCTCATTAAGGTGAGATCTTGTTTCTTAGGGTAAATGAAATCTGTTTGGAAAGATATCACAATGTGAAATTTTGTCTCTATATGAGATATGAGATACTTTTTCAGCATTTCCCCATTTTTTGGGATTTTTATCCCTTTTTTCTCCGAATCGTGTCCATTATCCCGTTTCTTGCCCCTTTTATTGTAGCATTTCAATAACTGTTTATCATATTCAAGAGACATCGCGCGTGAGATTCATGCTGTTTATACATGCGCACGAATCAATATCAAATATTTAATTAATTTCAATTAATGTTTCCTTAGCTTACAGTGAACGAGCGAATTGTAAGTCTGTATATTTTCAGTAAACGCGGGTACCTGATTGCAGCTATTAAACGATTTGAAGGACGAGGTCACGAAAAGGAAAAACAATCAGGTATGTTTCTTTCCTTCTCCTGATGAGTTGATATACTTGTTTGTGACTCTTATGAGTGAGGATAGGAGCAAGATGTTTCTAGTTGACTAGAACAACATATATTTGTCTCTCTTTTACCTTATTTTAGCACCATTTCCCTTCCGTTTTTTCAACCCTAACTCACGTGATCCCGTTCAATACACTCTCTTCGTTTGAGGCGACTGCCGTAGGGAATGTTTTGTTGCGGGTCGATATATTCCGTGTTGGGAGGTTCACGAGCGCAAAGAATCTCTTAAACTGCGGTGAACCACACCGCGAGGTAACATATTAATGATAGTGTATTGAAAGAAACTGAGAGTTGATTAATGAAAATGAGGGTTGCTGAATGAAAATGATGAAAATTGAAAGAAAAAACTTCCATTTATATTCAATGTGACACATTTAATCTGTTACCTCACGGTGTGCTTAACAGCTATTCAAAAAATATGTGCGTTTAAAAAGTAACACATTCAGAATACGACGAAGTGTGAGTTAACTGACTTCCCTCCCCTATTATCGTATTACAAGTCCTAGTGCATGTTCACTTCCGTAGCAGGCGCTGGCACGCGCTCGGCAATGCGTTCGCTTGAACACGTTACGTCAATGCTTCAAAGCGACAATGAGGTGTGTTCTCCTTCTGCCCAATTTGCTCTGCTTGTCAGCAGACTGCACTGAATAGCGCGCCTACGCTCGCTCGCTCGCTCGCTCGCTCGCCCGCCCGCAGCGCATTCTGGTGCACGGGAGAGGAAACATCTCATTACTACATCACTTCTGTAATGTCAAAATTACAAGAAAGCAGATAACCATATATTTCCCTACATGTGGGGAAGATATATGATAACATATCTTTTCTTTCGGCTTAGACCTTGGTTCAGTTGTGGAAGGGGTGTACAGAGTGTAGCGGTTAGTACCGCTGCGATCAAAGCAGATATCCCGGGTTCGTTTCCCAGTTCTTCATCATTTTTACCTTGACGAAAGTTATCACGATCTTCTTCTTTCACTTAAGCCTTTTCCCACTTAGTGTGGGGTCGGCGAATGGGGATGGATATGTTGCTTCGTTTTTTGGATTTGGCTGGGGAATACTCATGGCGCTGGATGCCCTTCCTGACGCGCCTCCCCTGAAGCGGTGATTGTGAGATGAAATGGGTGTGAATGATTATGAGTGAATGTTGTGGTGGAATGATAGGCAGGGGAAACGGGAGAACCCCGAGAAAACCTGCCGCGAACTCCGCTCCGTCCACCACCTCGGATCCTACTTGGATCGGACCGGGTTTGAACCGGCGTCCCCAGAGGTAGAAGGCGTTACACACTACACCATGGGTCGCCCCACGAAAGTTATCACGATACCCATATCTATTATTTTAAGAAGACAGTTCAATTCTGATATTTCATGTAGTTTTTTACAATCGCAATTGTATTTTCTGTTACCAATTGAGTCGCATCAGAGTTAAATAACATTGATGTAATGTTTGTTTTTATACTTCGCACGTGATTAACGATGAAGTAGCACGAAACGAACATCCCAAAAAACTTTTATCATATTCCATCCCGAATCTTTTTTCGCTGAATACTGAATAATAATGCATAATATTGCAAGCAATTCATTACACATCTTTTAGTTTTTTGTATTACGTACAGACATTTGTGGATAGACATTAGAGATACAAATTTAAATCCCGTACTTGTTAGTTACGACCTTTGGTTTCAGAGTATGTCTTCATTTTTTTGTGAATTACATGAATGGAATATATTTTGATAATATTGACATTATTCTCGTCTACTACCATATTTCATTAAATGTATTTAAAACGACCTTTTAAATAAATGTTTTATTTAAATAAATTTAAATAAAATTTAAATTTAAAAGTAAACTATATTTTTATTACGTTCACGACATTTCAACAGCTGCTTTCTGCCATCACGTGATTGTAGTATATAAAAAAATTAATAAATTTTTTCACGGTAACAAAAATAACACGTTTACCACGTATACATAAAAAATATACGAAATACAACAATCAAGCAGGAAATTAAAGTAAACAATTTTAAATTTCAGATAACCTATGTCCGTTCGTTAATTCAAAATATTTCTTAATGATACTTCAAGACACGTTTTCCTTATCATTTCTACAGCATGGCACATCTTGACCTTCCGACTTCTACAAAAAAAGAGCATTCATACACACCACGCAAAAAACTAATGAACAATTTGAACCGAAGTTTTAACAACCATATTTCTTGGGGTTATGAACTACGAGTGGATATCATTTCGATACGATTACAAAGTTTAAAATAAGATACAAAAATAGCAAAAAGGTCAGATCATTTTTTATTCTCAAATACGACGAAACGAACTGATGGAAGATGTTTCAAAACATGTAAGATTGACGAAAATTATGTTTCGAGAGAATTATCTTGAACGCTTTTAGCTAAATAAATGCCATTACATTTTTAATAAATTCATTGTATTTCTGAGAAGCATTTACATACAAGCTTGAATACAACGAAAAATATGGCCCCTGCAGTATAAATCAACGTGTGACCTCAATATGCCAAGTAATACTGACGCCAACACTTTCGCTACTTACAATATACCGAGATTCTGGGCTCATGTAAATTGGAGTTTAATTACAGCAATCGTTCATAATTCGGCAACGATCGTGTGATATAAACATTTCACTGGCTAAGCATTTACTACCTTCATACTATCCACTCTACATTATTCTTTGAAAAGTATTCTAGGAAGAAATATTTATGTAAATTTGTTTACGTACTCTCTTAGAATTGTCTGTAAATTTACAACATAATAATAATAACACTGCCGCAATTGTACCACAATTTTGATGTAATATTATAAAAACTCTGGAAAATGCTGTAAGTTTACACAAAAGCTATAATTTTAAAGAACTTGGCGATTTTACTGTTATATATTTAAAGTACAATTGCATATATTTAAGAAGAATACGACAAATTTTGTGATTTTATAGCATATAGTAATATAGCCTGTGAGAGAACTTCTAATAGCAATTATCTATTTGTACATGTTTTAGGACAACTATAGTGCAAAGTATCATGCAAGTGATTTAATGAGGTTTTTGTCGTGACGGGGTATTGGATAAGGAAATAAGATTGCTGTTATTGATTTATATTGATATATATTCGTACAAGTAAAGTAAACAGAGTAGCCAGACCTAGAAATGAGTATCAAACAGTCATTACAAACAGGAGTTTCTGCAACGTGTATCTCCGGCGTCAGATTTTTATTTCTAAGAATTGCTTAAGAAGAAATGATATGAAACATTATATATTTCATCAACTTAACCATTCTGGCAATGATGACGGTGAATGTATTGATCCGCTAATTTCATTGTTCTTAACTAGCAACATTAAATATTCATGAAGTGTGAGGTTTAAATATTCTTTTCTGTCAGACATCACACTTTGCATATTTAACGCCAAATCACAGTATGAAAAAGCGCACGATCTGCAGTTATGGTCTACAGGACAAATTTTTCTTGCACTTCCCTGTAAAATTACAGCATCTTCGTGTTGTAAATCTAGCATACTATGAAGAAAATTCACAATACCGATGCTGCAAATGCACATTATCTATGTTGGGTATATTCAATATGCTTTCATGTAATATATTCACAGTACCTTGATACTGTAATAAATAGTCTTTTTTCCTGTAAATTCACAGTTCATGTGCAGGATATTATTTTCCCACACTTTATTTCTAAAAATACTTTATGTATAATACAGAAAATTCTAACTCTGTATGTTGTAATGTATGTTATACGGATATTCTCTGGACTTGATAAAGATTACAAAACCATATCATTCGAAAATATACCCACACACAAATATCATTATATTAATTGTATGAGCTCTGCACTCCGTTCATGAAGGTATTGATTTAAATTGTTGTTTTAAATTTATGTGATACTTCTTTTTAACTTAATATTTTATAAACAACCTATTTAGTTAATAATCTTAAGATTGTAAGATGTTGATAGTAACTACTTTGTAAATACATACGTGTCACACCTGTACTTCTTTCCGATTTGAGCTGCTAATCCTATTCCTTCCATTCACTCCCCAAATCCTATTATTCGAGAAAATGTCTCCCATTCATTTCTCAGAATAAATAATGCGAGTCGACTCACCAGAAGTTTAACTCTTGTAAAAACATTAGCGTGCGACATTTCATTCACTACACAAATCTTCAGTAATAGCTATCTCCTTAAACACGTCCAGAAGGCTTGTTTCAACCCCTTAGAGATTTGGAAGTCCTGAAGACGCCGAAGCTGTGAATAATATTTACATTGTACATTAGTTCCCCCGAGCAGTTAGTACAAAGGAAATAGAAAACATAAATTATATCTCGCAAGCAGACATTCAATGCTGTGGAAACGCAACATTCCTGCACTACATCAAAATCCAAATCGCTATGCAAACTGCTTACAGAATTATTCAACCCTCGGCGTTGCGAACGCGCCCTTTCGCACCCTTTTGGATGAGAGTGGGGGAGGAAGCAAAAACTCATAAATCACGATTATGTCGCCCTTAATTCCTTAGTGGATCGAGTCAATGTCAAGGACAAAATTAACATTACGCTCGCCATAAATCACGGAAGGAAATTTTCTCGACACTCGATTAAAGACAGGAGAAGGAGCAGGAGGGGGGGGGAAACGAAGAACGCTATCGTAAGTGTGAGTGATCTTATTAATAACTCCATGCCATTTTCAGATGATGGAAAACTCTTGAACAGGGGAAATCCTTTTAAGTTTGTCGTGTGAGGGAAGGCTTGTGAAAACCAGCTACTCCTATAATTTATCCAATAGAACGAAAGAATACAAATAAATGGTTTATGACCAAACAAACCACCAAAAACAATAACCAATCACGTGCGTATGTGAGATCACCGTCTGACAGATGGAGAAGGTTTCCGAAATTCGAGTCTTATCTGAAAATTACGATAATTTGATTGATCCAACTAACGACTCGTCGATGATCACCGGCCGACTGAAGGTCACAAGAGCGGAGGAGACTCACGTCGTAATACACTGATCTCTATCAACTAAAATTCAAACAATATCCGCCTGAGAGATGATTGATTCATCTGATGAGTTCGTATAAAACATCCGCGTTAAAACTATAATACAAGCAACTTTAACGGAATTATATTTTAAATAATGACATTGAGAAAAACCGACGTTTTTTTCTACACAACACTTTCTTACAATTTAATGAATACGCGGTACAGTTTCTTATGTATTTATATCCAATATTGAACATGTATTTTGGGGCATGAACCGACAGTAAGAGCTTTGAAGAAAAATTCTTATCACAAACGAGACGAATGGGGAATCCAGGGTACTTTTAAACGAGCAAGTTAAGATGTATTATGCTTGTTAGGGAGGTAGGTAGCCACATGTCCATTTATTCAGTCATCGATTAATTCATACGATTAATCGAAAAGGTTTCGATATGTTCAGACCGATTACTTTATGCACTGATTAAATTTACGATTATATGATCAGATTATTAAATTATATTAATTTATGATTATAGAAAACAATGTTTCCATGGTTTATAGATATAAAACAATACTTATCATATTTATAGAAGTACTCATTCACTTGTATAATGTTAATTACATCTCTAAGTAATTTGAAGCATAAGAATAGGTGAAACAGTTAACCAAACGTCTCAAATATGACAATAGTGTTCAATTAAATGTGTACTTTCACCACATCAGTAACAAAAAATAGAGTAAAATGTCTTTGAAAAGTTAATTGATTGTTGCATTGGTGGATTAATTATGGTAGATTTTCTCGTACAATAGCATAAATCGTCTACCGATTATTACAAATATTTACGATAATCGTCCATCACCAGTCACATTTTGTTTGCTCGACACTTTCCCATTTAAGAGTAGCGTCATTACGTCTTGTTATTGCGACCCCTTATGGCAAGTGTTTTTGAAAGACCTGTTGCTCGATGGACTTCATAATTCTTCCTAACCGAAACAACGAGCTGTATTATGGGCGTGGAAGATGGTTTTCATCGCTTATTACCGTGAAGAAGCAAGAACAGTCGGATTTTATTACAGGAATTCAGTGGGGTTTGCTGTGTATAGATCAAGTGCAAAGGGAGTGTAAGAGTCGAAGTCAAATGAATAAAATGGACTCTTTTCACGGGACAGTAACAAGTACTTTAACTCCCAATTTAAGGAGAAAACAATACATTATAAACTTTTCTAAACTTCGTAACACAAGAAACGCGCTGACAGAAATTTATATTGTACAAGTTCAATTATCCGGATATATTTTGGAGAAGAAATATGTACCTACAGCGAAAAAGAAATCGTATAATGGAATAACATCAAGAAACTTTTCTTGCGTACAGTTCGGGTTAGGATACTGTACCCTATTTAATCAATAATATGTTTCATTGGTAGGAACACTGCCGTGCTGTATATGTAGGGAATACAAAGTTTTTTTTGCTCGTTCAAAGTCATTGAAAGCAGATCACATACGAAGCTTCTAGTAATAAACTGAGTTTGACTTACAGTAAGCATTTATAAGTACATGTAATCGTGCATTCATGTTCATTAATTAAAGATATTTGTTTTCTTTCTTATTATGTTTACATTATTATTCAGCTACATACTCAATACTCGACTTTACACTTAGCCGAAATGTTCGAGAATTTATTCAATCATCAATAGTAGAGACTTAAAATTATCAATAATTAATGCTCCAGGACAATAATAAATGCTGACTTAATATTTCACGACTTAAGATTTCACAATCTGAATCTTCTTACACATTTTCATCATACGTCATTTCTTATACTAAAACAGGTTGCTTCTTCATAATGTTTACCATTCATGGTCCGCGCCATTTGAACGGATTATGCAAGATTTTGCTGTATATAGACGGAATGAGATATATCCAGTCACGAAGTGTAGCAAACATATTCAGGTTTAGTGCATTACAAGACTGGAAAGGAATATACAAATACCTTAAGCTACGAACTAAGCATGATATGTTACTTTTCACGGATTTTACTCAATGCATTGAGTCAACAGATTTCCGGAGCATTTGTAAACAAACATTCGTCATAATCATGTGTAAGATTACAAAGAACAGTTTGTGAGATGTCATGATAATTTCTTTTGGGTGATTAAATTCTTGATGAGAAATCTGGGAAAATCGTCATCTAATTAAGTAGTCCTTCCATGGGACACAAATTCGATTTTCAATGAGGAGAATGAAAAGAGTTTAAGAACCACAAATATAGAAATAAAGCGTAGAAGTAAATCCCAAAATCGTAGAATTTTTCTCAACTGATCGACGAAGTTACGTAACCAAAGTTGAATATTCGGGTGTGACGTCGAATTTTCACCATAAGAAGAAGGAGACGTGTCATTGAATGCTGGTCAATATATTATATACACATCAGACTTCACGAGATGATGAAAATAAGAAATGAAAATGAGTTAATAACATTTTGAGACTTAGAGAATTAAGAAATTTAATATGAGCAAACAGACGTCTTGTCGAACTGAATTCATGTGATATAAGAGTGTAATTTTAAAAAACCCAACCCAAGTTTGACAGAAATGAAGAGGGACGAGAAAGGTGGTCTGGCATAGAGACCCCATGAAATATGCAAGGGTGGGGGTTATGATTTCATATCATGATTCCCTTTCTCTTGTACATCAATCCTTTGAATGGAGTCTATCATCAGCATATGAACCGAGGAGTCTCTTGAAGAAACATAATAAATGAAGAACATTCGATCGCTCAACTTCCTTCAAGTCCTAAGAGCCTTCTTTCTCTTTGCGTGTGCGTCGACGGACGTCGGAGAAGTAAATAAAATAAACGCGAAGGGACTGCGAGACGAGTTCACAGTGACATGCAAAACCATCAGAGTGAGACTCCTCGACTCTCCTGCACTCAAAGTCATGCGTCTTTACCGAAAATAATGCAAACGTTACACGAATTGCCAACTTCTACGAATTTAAATACTATCCGAATAAATATTAATTGTAGTCACAGAAGCCACTATTCACTGTAAAAATTCAAGTTCACAAGTTCCTTCGGGTAGATGCGGATTTCTTATACAGCTTCTCTAGGCTTTGTGTAGGGGCGTGTTTATTGTAACAATAAATCGTGAATTTAGTGTTATTTCAATTCTTATGATTTTTAAACACTATACTCAGAATAATAATTTCGATAATAATTTGTACATGTAATTTTTTTGCGTTAAACTACGAACATATTGACATTATATTAGTAATATAACTAGCAGCTAACTTTTTATTTTATCTAGGAATTTTGCGGAAATTTTTGAATCCGTCTCTGCCTTAGGGCCCTTGATCGGAATTGATGGGATGGTCCCTTGCTTGCTTGCTTGCGGAGAGTAAATTAGTTTATTGTCCTCCACGTGGTCATACACAGTTTGTACTGTTTTTTTTGACAATAAATTTATTTATTACAACACAGCAAACTGAGTCACAAGGTATTATTCGTTCCGTACGCTCGATGCAGAGAGAACAGAATAGTGCAAGTGAACTTAATTTGTGACGGATGTTGGTTATAGATTTAAGTTTAAAGAAATTCGATGTCCTGCTAATATAACGCGAGGTCACTTAAGGACGACGGAGAAGTAAAAGCGTTGGCTACACTGAGTACAAGTCTGGTACCAACATCAAGTCACTTAGACTCACAATAAANNATATATATGTCTGTGTTAAGGACAATAAACTAGTCCTACTATAAGGACTAGTTAAGGACAATACTCCTACTACTTTACTATGAATTAATAAGCACATTGCGTTTCCGTTCATGTAATTTTTTCTTAAGTTTAGTAATTTGACTTGGACTATAGGCCCTAAAACATTAAAGTCTAGGAGAGGAAAAATCATTTTAATAACAATAATTAATATGAACTTGCTTGTCCGGGACAAACCGCGTCTTATACATACGAAACACCGTCATGTGTTGCTGGCTTACCGCAAGGAAGTGCCCTAGTTCCAGCCCCAGCCGTGACTGTTGATGTACACCGGCACCTTCTTCACTGTGTGCACTTCATACGGCACGTGAATCACGTATGAAGTGCACCAAACGTCAAACCGATAATACTATCAACGTTCCGGCCATCATGCTGTGGCCTTCTTCAGGGAAATGTCAGAGTCGTACAGACCTAAGTCGCTGTCGTACTACTCTACTTGGCAGAGTAGAGGATTAAGCATATGAAAAGGAAAAATTGGGATCTTATATCTTAAATCTTTTTAATAGAATTAGTAAAAGAAAATACATCTCGGGAGCAAAGTCTTGAACAAAAATTAGCATCGAAAATGCAACCCGTGTCACACATACTATTAATAAAATGAGCAGTTGCATGAATTATCCATTGCCATAAAAACGTAAGCCCACTTTACACGGCCCTCTTAACATACAATTTGCGTCGAGTTGCTGTACAAGAAATGAGTGTAAAATGGATGACGTCACGATTGACGTCATCAGCGAGTATAGAAAACGGACGTTCAGAAATGAGCGTTTTATACGATATAGGACGAGAAATGGATGTTCGTTGGATGAGTTGTCTCTTAACGCCACGGGGAGCAAACCAAACGCAATCAAAAGATAATATCAATTGATCTTCCATTTCATTAGATACGTAAGTAGGCTTCATTGACAAACGAATGGTTGATTTAATACAATATTTTGTTCTCTATGATTGAATTTCAAACTTCTGCTAACAAGAAAACATCGCAACATAAAAAAGCACAACAATTTTAACCTCGCCACCAAATCCAGAGAATACTGTCACCGCGACTAGTATGCAGAATGTTGCCGCTAGGAGTGTGTTAGTCAATTTGTACGAGTGGTACTAAAAAATAGAGCAAGCTTGAGAATTGCAATGCATTCTGCCTCCTGTGCGGAGCTTATTCCACGAAACAGTACGTAAAATGGAACGTGTTAATCGGGTTGAACAGTGTAAAATGAAAGTAATTGTAAAATAAAATTGTGGAGATTAATGATTATTGACTGGAGCCTCTGGTATGAGAGCAAAACTTTAAGAAGGTCTACCTCTGCCAAGTACCAAGTGACAATCTACAAACTTTAATAGTCGAGGTCAAATTTATAAGTTGCGAAAAGCTATGAAATAAAAACGGATTCCAATGAAGCTAATTACTAGGAAACACATATTTGTTTATGGTAAGTAAAAAAGTCCTTCATCTTCCAATCAGTATTTTGCTGGTGAAAAAGTTTTGGATTAAATTATATAAAATATTCCCCTTTAATGATAACATAAAAATTTAATTACAATAATTCAATAAAAATTTGGCCATCGCAAATGATAAAGTGGTGAGACTTCAAAATTATGAAAACAATTCTTAATGACTAATGATATAATAAATTTATTTTATAAATGAAAAGAAAATTATGTTCATGATACAAGGGTTCAATTCCCGTTGACGTTATAATCTCAACATTCCGACTACTCAGCGTATCTTTTCGGTCGGTAAATAACTTCGATGCGTTCTATCTCTAAACAGTCTAATCAACACATCTCCTCTACATTGTACCGGTACCGAGAAATAATTGGAATTTACTTTCTGCGAATCTCCAAAAGCTTATGTGAGGCTTAGGCCACAGTTACTGGGGATAGTTCGACCTATGTCATATGCAAAGTGATACGCGTTTTCATGTACAATTTGATACAAGACTGACTATCGACTGTTAAATATTCATTAATAAATGATAAATAATTTTCCAATTTTATTTTAATTTAAGTCCACACTTTAAAAACAAAATATTAACACAGTTAAGTAATGTTCTTGTTCTGACAACATAACTGGATACATCGATTATAATGAAAATATATATTTATATTTTAGTGCATGTGATATGAAACGGGGAAGACATCGACAGGTTTTTTGTACGCTTTTCAGTACTCAGATGCACGTATATTATTCGAAAATATTTTTCTTATTTAGATTTAAGGGCCATAAATCTTTCTCAGTCGTCAGAGCACTTCAATTTTTTCAAACTCCTGAAAATGATTCAACATTCATTGTTTGTGAGGAAGATAACATGTATTCTTATAAAACATAACATCTTAACCAATAACTTAAAAGGAAGCATAAAATATTGTTAGTAAATATAAAAGGACTATTTGAGTTGTGAGATCCTATGAACCAGACCTAAATCCGTAGTCGTGACCGGAGTCCCACAAGACTCTTTTTTCGGAACCCTTAGTTCGCAAAATAACTGCGTGGGCTTACTGCGATAAGAGTCTACATTCTTGCGGACCCTGAGGAATGGTTATTATACAAGAGGGGAAATTGCTCTCCGTCAGAAATATCCTGCGTTAGCACCACCTTCTGCCACCAAAACCAAATTTCTTGTTGGACATGATAACACGTGCGACCGTACAGATAACAACGCTCCCTTCGGAAGGTCAAAGGGACCGCAAATCTCCTTGGCAATAACTCCAGTGACCAGGGATAAGGCTCCCCCAATCATATCTCATAGTTCTCCGTGATCCATCAGACCATTAATAGGAATATTTTTTACGTACAATTGCCCATATTTACTCTCCTGGGACATTGAAGATATCGAGAAGATGGGAATCAAAAACAAATATGTATGTAATGTACATAAAAACAATTTCTTTTAAAATGAATAAATTTTAATTCGTTCGAGAGATTTCCATATCCATTATAGTTTTGGTTTCATTAAATATTAAGATTTGCTAACGTGGAGAAGACGTTTCAATATTGACAATAGTACCCCGAAATTTTTTATTAACACACACAATTTTCTAGATAATACAAACATTATGTCACTAACAATCGTAATGCATAATTAATTCAAAAGGGTGATCAAATTTTACCCAAATAATCAAAGGAACATCTCATAATATTTTTCATTATCGTGCGTATCTAGCCTCCCAGTTGGAATTTTTCGGGACTCATCACAAGAAATTATTAACAAACGCTGATTTGTTTGTATAGACATTGCAATTTGCAAGTATGTTTTACGAAATTTCAAAATGATTTGGTAAATTCTCAAAAACGTCCTCTGCGTGTTTGGTATGGAGTCTCATACCACTGTACAAACACGTAACACCAAACATACAAATGTAGCCGGACCATTTCTTTACTACCCAAGCTCTCTTCTTCTAAAGAGTCTTCCACTTTCTTATTATGTAAATATTATTCGAAGCATATTTTCCTTCTTCGGAAATAAGCTATATACCACTACATATACTTCGTTACGTGTTACGAATGGGAGAAAAAATGATTATTTGTATTGATTTTCTTTATCAAGACGATTTTCATCGTCTGGAAACACGAACACTCGTATTCAATTAGTATCGGATAATGTGGAACGTCTGCGAAGAATTTGCCAAAGCTCAGGTTTAGCATAGTTAACAAACAGATTAGTGTTTCGTTGATACCTCTGCGCTCAAAACTTGGGTATCCTGTATGAACATACAGAAGTTTCCTTGCTTACGACGGGATTTCGTGTAACGTCAGAATACTGTGCCTCTGGCTATCTTGAAATCCCCCCTCTCCGCCCCAACCCTTACACACACACACACGCGCGCACCATTTCGTAATGCAAAGTACAGCTGGAGTCTTTCCAGACGGAAGATTATGCGCCACTTAATTTCTTGAAGCCAACGCAGAGACGCTAGGGGTATTTCGCTCAGTTCCTCGACAGAAACCAGAGCTCGGGCGTGAGGAAGGATTAGACACTATCGACTTGGACAGAGGAATATTCAAGCTTGCAAATGTATGCAAATACTCAAGGGTGGGTGCGACAATATTCGAGGAATATAACAGTAAGAGGAGATTCAGAGAAGGGTTGTTTAACGCAGTTAAAACATTTGCTGACATATTTCATAGAACTAGTGAACCAGGATAAGTAAGATATGACACTTGTCATAGTTCCATAAATAATTTCTTGAATAAATAAGGTTATACTTCGGTTAAGGCTTCGAGTTTTATTTTTTCAAGGGAGTTTACGGCTCGTCGACATCGAAGTCACTAGAGCCCTAAAAAACTTGTACATGTAGGGAAAATGCAATTACGCGCTAGGGAGAGCCAACATGACTCTCCCCGCGAGTGGGACTCGCCGAATGACTCAACCATACTCACTAAAAACCCTCCTGAATTACAACTCAAAATTCGAATACCATCATATCTCAAAACATTACATTATACAAAAAGGTGTGGGGAAGGAAGAAAGAAGAAAATGAAAGATACCCTAGCGTCGGGATCGAAAAGATCCCGATCAAGGAAGGTCAGGAAAGAGAAAGGAAGGAGACTCGCACAAGTAAGTGGAAGTAATGCCAGACTCAGCTCGGGGTCCCGTGTTTGCCAAACTCGAACTTACTAGATGTAAGTCCCCTGCGGGGTTCAAGTGTCAACAGAACATTCTCTCATAATCGAAAACATCTTATCTCTTTTTACAAAATAATAGTCAATTATTTCGTTATAGTAATGTTTGTGATTTTTAAGGGAACTGTCGAAGTTAAGGAGACAATTCATTTTACTTAAGGTAAACCATCGTTTGTACTACTGCGACAACCCCTACCAGAATAGCAACCTAGACATGGTTATGCGTATATTGTAAAGATACTCTTTATATTCTTTATGACCCTGAAGAAGATAACGAATTGTATCGAAGTATTTGCGAGAAGTAAATGTGTTCTCTTTTGGACCTAAGCGCAAGAAGCGTATTCCAATTAAATCTCTGGAGTAATTGGTTAATTAACTATTCAGGCGAATTGTCGCACTTTCTTCGTCTCCATCTATCTTCTGTTACGCTTTGATTGTTTTAAATAATCTCTTAGTATTTAATGTAACTAAGAGATTAAGAACATTAAACAATAATAATAATAATTTTTACATGTAAAATAATTTTTGTGTGTTAAATTACGAACATGTTGATATTCTATTATTATTATAACTCGTAACTAACTTATCTTATCTAGGTATTCTTGCTGAAAATTTTCAATCCGCCTCTGTCGTAGGGCCCTTGATCAGAATTGATGGGATGGTCCCTTGCTTGCTTCCGTAGAGTAAATTAGTTTATTGTCCTCCACGTGGTCATACGCTAAAATTCTTGTAAAATCTTAACGATTCATCGAAAATTTTACGATTTAAAATTTTTTTATATCTTTTAAATGCACAAAACAAATAGTGCACTAAATTTTTTCGATGATTGATTTTTTCGTTCTTAAATTACTCTCTTAAATTGAAGTGTTTTAACACTTCTATTTTTAGTAGCGTTTTATTGATAAGTATAATTAATATTTGTAGATAGACATATGCCGATGCGGATTTTTTTCTAGAACAATATTGCCATGCATAATTGTTAACCATCTCCGACCGTTTAGGCAGCGTAAGCAAATATAACTTATTTTTTCGATTTTGTTATCATTTATTGTCAAAAACCATTTTTCTCTTTCTTATCGCACATCTAAAAATAAAAGTTATCATATGTTCACCCTGAATATCTAAACTATCTTTTCACCAAATTTCTTCACGATCGGACCAGTGGTTTATTCGTGATCTGGTAGCAAACTGACAAACACTCTATCGCGTTACGTGTTTATATATTAGTATATATTAGAAATCTTTGGGGAATATTCTCATTTTCGAGAATAGTTGACAACTTGACACGAGTCAACGCGGATATAATACCTTAACGCGATTGTTAAGAGTGAGAAAACCCACGATCTTGCCTGTAGGGGAGGCTGCTAATTCCAGTCGACGCGACGGCCTTCCTGTCTCAACTGCGAGATCATGTGCCCCGGAGGGATGCCTCTAGTGACCGGATGAGACCTCGTATCCCGCATTCGCTGTCCCTTCGCTGCAACAGGATGCTGCCATGAGAGGCCCATCAACTTCCCTTTCCACGTTTACTAGCGCCGCTGTTCATCGGTTTGAATTAGAACATACTTTTTGCATCATGACATGTTCATATACATTTTGTTACTTACTCACATACGTAGTACAAAGAAAATATTCTAATCGCGAAAAAATTCGATCGCCAGTTTTTGACGGAAATACTCCTTGTGGGACCGAAAAATGTAGTATTTAGCATGATGCCCCCCCCCCTCCGTCAGTTTCTCGGTTTGTTTGTCTGTGCGCTAATATTCTAGGTAAACGGATGAGTCAATTTCAGTCATATTACGTAATTAGAGTAGTATCTGTTTTCAGCCAATGCACGAGCCCTCGAATATTCTGAATTTAAAATGTAAAGCATACTTCGAATAAATATGAAATAAAATTTTGAATAATTTCTCAAAAACAGCTATTTTTTTAAATTTTGGGTTCAGAAAGTGTCATTATCATGTATTCTAACTACAAGCAGTATTCATCTTAACAATTTGGTCTAAACGTATTAAAATAATTCCTCTGCCCTAAACTACCAAACATTATTACTATTTCATGGGAAATGTTAACAATATAACACTGAAAATATACACAGTTGGTTTTGTATAATACTGGAAAGGTTGTTACAAGTCTATGAGAAAGTATGTGCAATTGCTTCGTACCGGTAGCTTATTTATTTATTTATTTATTCACTTATTTGACTTGTGGTGAGGATAAGGAAACGAGGATAGGGAAACTTGCACCTAAACATACTTTGGGTAAAAGAAATGAGAAGGAAATATATTGGTTTGCCGAGATACATGATTCTGAGTCAATATCTCTGAATTTCATAGAACGAGTGAGGGAAAGGTTAACTTCAAGCCTCACGGTTCAGCCGAACGGGTATCGAACTCGCGTTTACCACCCAGCAGGACGCTGAGAATACCCTCTCAGTATAAACTTTTAATGGCATAATATGTTTATTTATCCACTACGCACGCTAGAGGTACGCGTTTCTTAGGTAATAAAAGTTGCATTCAAGTTCTTGTAAAACGCAATTTAAAAAACCAGCATTAGTGAGGTAAAAAAACTCGTTATTTCCATCACGCATGCTCTCAGAATTCAAATATTCATCAGGTTCAAAATAACTAAAAGTTGCGATTAATTAAAATGAAATTGCCAATACTTACATTTTATCCAAAAGCACCTACAGGAATATCAATGATCCGCGTTCATATTGGAAGAAAACCACAAAAACTGTTTCGGAACCGCTGCAAAAGACATAATACGATTTTAACATTTTTAAATTTTAAAATATAAAATTTGCGGTCTCTGACTATAATATTTGATTTACAAAAGCACTCCATAAGATATTTTCTTGTATTGTTTTGTTAATATCAATTTGATCTTCCTTGGCTTTGGAGCCTTTGGATTTTTCATCATCATAAAAGTTTCATTTCAAAAGAATTCATTAGCAAAATATAACTTAAAATCATAATTTTTAGCTAATCCATTATTCTTAATATACACGGCTATTTGGACATTTTCGTAACATTAATGATTTAGTTTTATGCTATAAAAGAATAGTCTGTTGTCTATTATATCTATGTACTGAATGTTTGTTCCATATTGAATTAATTGTGAATTAATGCTAAGTAATACAAATGTATATTAGACAAAATATAATCAACACTTAATATGTGTAGTTGTGGACCCAAGAACCGAAATCAGTGGTATATAACGCAAATTGATTGTATTTAATACATTTGCACNATTATATTCCATTCTTCGGGTCTAAGACCTCCTGTAGGAAATATGTTACTCAATTGTACAACAAACTGTTGCACAAATTTTGTACACATTTCAATGGAAGTAATAATAACAATAACAACAATAGTAACATGCTACATGAGGATCAGCTTTTTATTTTAAATCTCTTTCTCAAAGGACTCGAAATGATCGTCACCTATAAATTACAAATAAATCAGTTTTCATCCTCGAAGACGTTAGTGATCTACATTTACCAGAATAGTCGAGACATTTCCTCATAACACATTCCCAAACTTCACAAAACTAAGCAGTTCAATACATGTTGAAGTTCAGATTTCGTGTAAGATCTAACGAACCTAGTCCAGACCCATGCGGAACCCCCTAGGAATCTGATCAAAACACGGACTTCTCGAATCCTTACTCTCCTTCGCATGCTTTCTCTGATGTTCCCAGTCATGCAATTTGGCCATCCCAATCTTGCGACGCGCTCAAAGTTTGAACAGGGCGAGCTCTGGTAGGAACAAGGAGGATTCAAACTGCTCGAGTTTGCGAGGCGATCTATTCCGTTTCACAAATGGAGAAAGGATGGGTTTGAGGAGAAGGGGGGAGGGTGTCGGCGGCGTCCCGTGCTCTGAGAATATGGGCGCCGCTCCAATAAACCATGCTCGGGTCTCGGGAAGACGTCTTCCGTCCTTACCCTCGGCCTTCCATCTTTCGGACGGAGGCTCTTACACACACACACACACCGGACAGCGCGCGCGCTCCGGCAGCCCCTCTCTTCCGAGCGAGGGGTGCATCAAGCGATATATGCACTCGATCGACGGAAAATGCGCTGTTGCATTTCATAGAGCTCCTCCATGTGGATTCAGAATAAGATACGTGGAGCTCATGAATAATAGACGAACGTTGGACGTGGTTCAATGTCGGATTTGTTACGAGTCGTTTCCATGAACAGCGGAGCGCTTCTGTTTTATGGCTTTTTGATAGTTCGTAGATATCAGACTTCCGACTGGGAATGTCACTAAATACTCGAACACTTGTAGACTACAGCTTCCGAGTTTGGAAAATGTTTCTAGAATCAAAAGTTTGGAAATAAATTTATACGACTGATGTCATCGCGAAAATACAAAGTCATTTTAAATAACAATGTGTATACGAAAGATTACTTTATCCAAGAATGGAAACCACACAATACAATGTCACAAATTTAAAGTTTATAAATGGTGTTTTATGTTATACCGTTTCAATAGAAATTTAGAAGAAATATTTATATGGGAAAGTTTGTACTATACATTTTATATCAATTTCTTTGATCTATTATTATTAAAGATATCGAATGATCTTCTTATGAATTGTTCATTATATTTATTATGAAAGTTTTTCATATCACGATGTATCAAACCATTGTTTGGGGGTCTACGTTCGGTAAAACATACTAAAATAGTTTTACTGTCCATCGAGAGGTCGTATTATGGATGTAATTAACAATAGAAGTCCGTATAATGTGATGCAAAAATTAAATAAAGGAAAGTATTGACGAATGAATAATAATTGGTTTTTGTGTTGCTCTTGTAATCAAGTACGTTTCAGTTACTTAACAGTTTATAAAATACGGCATAAAATTTAATGTTTACGCGTTAAACTCATATTATACAGTTAATATGTTTAGAAACCTTACAATGTCTACAACAACAAAAAATTAATGCAAAGCGTTCTTGAAAGAAAAACATACATGAAATAAACTAATACAATATTTATCTGAAACTCGTCAGTATGTGAACAAGTCCTCTCTGGCTCTTAGTAAGAGGTCGGGGTAAACCCCATTCCCAAATCAAAATTTTTATTAGAAAGTCCAAGGGAAATAAATTTAATATGGGAGGAGATAAAACTTGTTATAGTTTTTTTCGGCATTCTCATAGGCAACTGATCACTTATTCAAAATTTTATATGATAATAATGATAGGCGTAAATAATTCAGTATGACTTCAAAAGTCAATATCAATTAATTTTTACGAGAAATATACTCTCCCACTCAATTAAAAAAACTAAAGATTCAGTCCTCAATTATAGCGCAAGAGAGAGAGAGAGAGAGAGATGGCCCAAACGCCACTATAACCTCGGTATCGCTGTGAGATTATATTGGCATAATATCAGGAACTGTCACGAGTTCCAAATGGAGTACGAGTTTAAGAATCGTCAACCATTAGATACGGCCTTTAAAGACCGTACCAATGTTGAGTACATGTAAAATAATTGCTATTATTTATAATGAGACACATCTGAAGGGTTATAGTTATAAACAGTATATTGACACAATATTAATAAAAGCAATAAACAACCGCCTCCTACTCACATGACCACTACCAATCGTGAGTCGTTTTTTAGTCATATGCCATCTGGCGGTTGACAGAGAAACAAAAATCAGAGCATAGAGGAGTGTTCGGCCCACTTTTCCATCTCACACTGTGGTCTCAACCTTGTTTGCCGTGTAATTTGAGTCCCAGAAGAGGGTCTGTCGTGCCTGAAAGGGTTAGTGTGCACCCCTGCTCCCGTGACAAAAGTAGTGAACACTGGACTGAAAGAGAGAGAGAGACACAGTTGGGCTTAGAGCCAGAATCAAGGAGAAAACAACAGACGAGGACAGACACGCGTGTCTACATCTGTGTGAAATCATCCTTTTCGCTCCATTGCACTTTTTTGCACTTCGCTATGTGCAAAAACACGAGAACTCTCCGGATTTATAAGGGCTCCTCCCATCATCTATTGGGTTCCGTAGCCAGTTTTTAGAAGGTCCCATCCCCACCTTCATATTCTTTGCAAGTACCTCCACAATAACAGTATTAAGATAATTGTAAATGATTATTATTGTAGATGGCCAGACACCTTTCTTAGAACTAGTTGAACAAAATATTATTAAGGAAGTTTAAATTATAAAATAGTTACCTTATGTAACAATGATTCATTAGTGATGACATAAGTAAATGTGTTAACAAAGAAACGAAAAATTATACACCAATATTAGAAGTAAACTTCTCAAAGAAGCAGGAAAATCTGATTATGATCACGTGGAGAACAAAAACCTAATTTACTCTCCGGAAGCGAGCAAGGGACCATCCCATCAATTTCGATCAAGAGCACTAAGGTAGAGGCGGATTTAACATTTCAACACACTCCTAAGATACGAGTAAAAATATATAACTACATATCCTAATATCAACATAATAAAAACTGTTTATAAGTCGTAACTTTTAAATTACCCTAAATTTGAGATAATTATTACAATGAGACCACCGCTCCAAGACAATAACCGAGTGCTTGTACACTACTGATAACATACAAGGGCCCATTTATTTTTCTAAGTTCCACTCTCTGACCAGTTTTGGATCTGTTAGGTTTGCAACGGCTCTTTCCTCTTGCTTCCCCTTCGACAGGGAAAGTTTTGTTCGACCAATCGTAGGTCTATTTGAAACGGCGCCCATATTTGGAAGATATCGTGCGGCGGGTAAATCGTAAGGAGATAAAACGTTTCATTCTTTAACCGCTATTAAAGAAATATTTTGTATTTTTTTATTATACACATTTTGGACTTCTATAACAAAAATATTCTGTATATTCTTGACTTCAATAAACTTTACCATTCTCTATATTTAAACGACATCTCGAGATTCGTTGTCTCGCAAGGTCTTCATAGGCAATGTAAACGATATTAGAGTTTCTGTAAAAAACGTTTGCGTAATACTGTGATAAAATATAGTTTTTAACAGAATTTGAATATAATTGCAAGATATCGTATGGAATTGGTATAATTCGAATCACAAATTACTTATAAATATTGCTATAATTTCTTATATTTATACAGTTAAGTAAAGAAATCAAATCTCATTGACTACAAATGATGTGTATTGTCGAAAGTAATTTCATATAATTTGCGATTCTCTTAAGTTTTTCATATATGTGAAAAGGAATTAAATAAATATAGAAAAAAATATAATTCTCGAGTTATAAATAATATAAAACTACTTAAAGAACAAATAAATTACATCTTCTAGTGACATATTTATCCACGATATAACAATTTGGTAGTAATCGTGCAACCTAAAAAAATAATCAGAGATCAATAATATGAAAACCTCGTTGACCAATTTTTTTTACAATTGAAATACTTTATATATTCTACATACTTAACTCACTCCTCATTTATAATGTTAGTATCGATATTCAGTATTATGTGTTGATTTCCAGAGCAGGGAACGAACATTGTCATTTAGAAACATTATTTGCGGGTATATAACTTTTTACGAACCAACATGGATGTTACATTTGTGAAGATATACGTATTAGTCAGACATTCAGTATAATATTTACAGTAAATTTAAACCGAGCGAGGCAGTTAACAAGGTCGTATTGAGTTTTATATGTTAAGTTACAGCAAACGTTTCTTACAGAAACTCTAATATCGTTTACATTGCCTATGAAGACCTTGCGAGACAACGAATCTCGAGATCACATTTAACTATAAAGAATGGTAAAGTTTATTGAAGTCAAGAATATACAGAATATTTTTGTTATAGAAGTCCAAAATGTGTATAATAAAAAAATAAAAAAATTTCTTTAATAGCGTTTAAAGAATGAAACATTTTATCTCGTTACGATTTACCCGCCGCACGATGTCTTCCAAATATAGGCGCCGTTTCAAATAGACCTACGATTGGTCAAACGAAACTTCCCCTGTCGAAGGGGAAGCAAGAGGAGAGATCCGTTGCACACCTAACAGATCCAAAACTGGCCAGAGCGTGGGACTTAGAAAAATAAATGGGCCCTTTTATGTTATCAGTAGTGTACGTTATCAAAGAAGTGAATCATCTGTGAATCACATACTCTTTGTGCACAATGAGTGACATATCTCTATTGTTGGAATTCTGTGGAAAATTTCTTCCAACCTCATAGGTCTATTCAAATTCTACGCCTTGGATTTAACATAATTTTCTTTATTAATCTCAAGCTCTTTTATTAATTATATTTGTAAACCACGATACTGCACTACCTCGCCAGAACCATGTACAAAGAATCTTCGTAATATTACGTAATATTCACGTCATCGATAAACAATCGATAGATGGTCAAGTCGTGACGTCACGCAATCGATCGCACCAATGGAACACGCAACCGCGCGCGCAAAGATACGGCTTTAAACAAGGGAATTCATTCATTCGCTCTTACAACTTGCCCGGAGAAGCGACTCCACTTCGCCTTAGTACTCTCGTCTGTCGTCAAGCAAGCCGACCCTTCCTCCTCCTTCAGCCTGCACCAGGACATAGCTGAAGGCATTATTATCTACTTGAAGATCATTTCTCCAATTCATCGGTCTTCAATCCAACTCAAAGTCATTCAACTCGACTTCAACCACACATCATCCCAGCTGAACTTCAAGGATCATCTCATCACAATGTATCATGGGAACTCAGTTTTGTATCATTATTTTCTTTCACTTTCACATTGCATGTCTCATTAAATCGTTTTGTTGGCAGCCAGTG
>NNCF01126845.1:213436-227793 GCA_002313205.1 Laupala kohalensis | reverse complement strand
AATTCTTTTCTTTCATTTATACCCATTTGTCTACGGGACAAATGTCTACACAGCACGTTAAAAGTTATTCATTATCGATGCCGGTATTAGACATTTTGTTCTCCTAATCACAATTCTAACTAGCACCCACCACTTCATGTCCACCTATGGTGTCCCATAGTGAAGCCTATTGCGAAATGGAAAAGTATTCGTACTTATGGAGACAACGATTCGCTTCTAAACGTTCCAAGACATCCGATACGCAAGGGAGTATTCTTATTCGCAGGTTGCAATCAATTAATGAGTCTTCCCGTAATTAAGGAAATCCCGTAATCAAGAGGATGTCTTAAGGATTTGGCCAATAAAGAAATAATCACTCTTTTGAACTCGTTTCCGTTGGTAGTACGAAGGAAAAAAAATCTTCACAAATCATTGTCGTTAATTAACAAAATAGACGTCGGTCAACCTAAATTATTAATTTACCTACACTAACAACATTCAATAGCAACCTTATCCATATTATAAATGATGAATATTCATTTCTTTCATTCCAGTATTAAATAGCACATATGACCTGTAAACTGTGTTTCAAGAGCCAAAATCGATGACAGCATATATGTTTGCATCTACGTGAACAATTTTAGACAATATTCAATTCTCTGCGGTTGAACTATCTTTAACTTCAGCTACGTGCGATATTAATGCAGATATATCCCTCATGACATGGAATATTACAAGGAATGTATTTCGTATGGACAATATTCTCGTCTCTCATAGTAATGTTGTAATATTTAATTTTTTTAATTCACTGAGTAATCACTTGTTGAAAAGTACTGTGTTAAAATACAATGTTTCTCTACTTAAATGGTCCCACAAATATTACAACATAGAAGAATTGTATTTTGCCTTCAAGGATGTTGAACAATTTGCAATATCAGCATTTCTTCCAAATTTAGTAAATCCACATCCCCTACATGCCGAATTTAGCCCTTCCTTTATCGCCTTTGGAGGAAGGATTTTTCACGAGAGTGGCAGTCCGCCGGAGAATATTCTTATCGGGCTTCGAATGTAATATGTGTGCCGATCCTTCAATCCTGTTTTGATGAAGTACCTTTACAAGAGAGAAGGGCTGTCAAGTAGCGCCTTTTAAAGAAGCAGTCGAGAAGAGGCGGAGTGTAAAATTTAGCCCAACCCCACTTAAAGCGGGGCATCTCAACTTGAAAGAAAAAAAAATCACTGGTATAGAATAACAAATGGATTTTAATCCGGTAATATGGTAGATTTGATATTGATGGAGCATTCAGATTGCAAGCAATGAATAAACTTTTCTGTCAAAACAGCATTTTTACACTGCCTATGATCACGTGGAGGACAATAAACTAATTTACTCTCCGAAAGCAAGCAAGGGTCCATCCCCTAAGGCAGAGGTGGATTTAACATTTCAACACACTCCTAACAATAAAAATAGTTAGGGTATTTGTTATAAAATTAATATAATACCAAAAAATGTGTATTCAATAAAATACAAAAAAGTTATTTCACAAGTACCTATTATTAACAAACAGTAGGTTATTCGCGAAGTATTGATGATAAATCGTAACTATTATATAACATTAAATTCGAGATTTATTATTTCAATAGTTGCCGCCACTAGGCACGAATTAAGCCTCACCTCTCTGCATAATAATAGTAATTTTAGTTTTTTTAATTTCAAATAAATATTACCCATACGCTTTCTGCTTTTTGTGACTCGTATCAGGAAAATTGAATGTAGACTCAGGTATTACGCGAAACTCTATTCATCTGCTTTCGTTGAAATAAAGGTTACATTGAAGGGTTATGAAGAATACACAAAAATTATGCCAGATATAATTTATTATTAAAGTTCATAAAAAGTTCCTGATTTGCAGAAAATGTACTGTACATACAGATAAAGTAACCAATAGAAGAAGCATGAATAGAAGAAAACAAGAAATACACCGTCTTTGACCATCTTATCAATTTTATCTATCTTATCCATAGAATAAATAAATTTCACTGTCAAAAGCGCAGTTGCAAAGAAATATCATCTCATGTTAATATCAAACCAATCACATATTTTATTCGTAAATAAATTAAAATTATTTTAACGGTTTATTACTTCAAATATTGTTATATTGAAAAGAGATATTCATCACTATTGACAGATAAAATATTGATATGTAATATAACATTTCAGTTTGTAANATATATATATATATTGGTATTATACATCAAGAGCTGGTATCTTAATATGAAACGAAGTGAAAAAAAATCACAAAGGAATCTCCAAACTAAGTTGAATCATTTTTATTATATATTATCATTATAATAAAGCGACAAGCACCTTATTTTGTTAAACATGTTTGTTCAATGAACTCAAACTATTAAGATACACCGTGTAACCCTTGACTCAAAGGTGTGCGCAATTTGATACATACCCAGTGTTGTGTACCACTTAAAAAGAGAAAGAAAATCTTTCCGATATTGTTCCACAACAAAAGCATTGGATTTCGAATAACAATGACACATTAAATAAATAATTAAAAACTTACGACCTTTTATGGACGAATAAAATTTTGTATTATAGGTGAAGAGCTCACTAAAATATAAAAATTTATTTCCTCCATAAAATAACACATTGTTATCCTAGGATTTAGACACACTTGAATCCTGGTTGGGGAAGACCGAGAGAGCGTCTGGGGGAGTTCCTAAAGGAGAGACTATGGGCCACGCTGCGAACGAAGTGAATCGATTAAATAAAATAAAACGCAAAACAAATTTATAAAATTTTATACATCATAAATGTTAAGTTTAATAGATACCGGCTGTCTTAAGGCCCTGCTAGTAGTAATGTGATGATCCCTTGCTTGCTTACGTTGAGTTCATTAGTTTCTTTATCCTCCAAGAGTTTATACGCAATTTAAAATGCTTTTTTGAATATGTTTTATCTTTAATTTTAAAAAAAAGGTATTTATAATTTTTAATTTTAATTTTGAAATATTATGTCTTTATGAGAAAAGACAATTAATTTTGAAATATTATGTCTTTTTGAGAAATTTTAAATTAAAAAAAAATTGCTCTCGAATCTCGAATGCGTGGCTCTACTAGTTCTGAATCAACTTGGAATTTACATCTCACCGCTGATCCCGCGTGCGCCTTATTCTCCATCACCAAGAGCAGCTCCCTGCTATTCTTCTCGCCTAAGTCGGTCACAAGCTGTGCATAAAGAGCTGGAGCGAACGCCATGAGTGCAGACGCCAGGCGCCATTAAATCACATAACGGACGCAGACTGCTAATCGAGGGATCAAGCCTCCCAAGCTACTGCAGTGGAGCTGGCGCAAGTGGATGGTGTTGGCGACGTTGGTGTTCCGCAAGGTTCGCGCTTTGATGAATTTTACACGCCAATCAATACTAACATTCTTCCAAAATTTTCTTGTAAAGTTCTTTTGTTATTTTGTACATAGTTGAAATTTGTTCTCTCAGCAAACGCTGATTGATAAAATGGCACGGGTCTAAAGGCCAAGTGTCCACTTCCTTAGAGATATAAACTTTCAAACTATATGGCATATAGTCTTCCAGTCTTCCAAGCAGCATGAAATATGACTAACATAAACTAAAAAAAATTAACCTTAAAACATTGTTATAATTATGTTGCAATAATGATGGCTTTGTGAAGAGATATGTAAATGTTGGGTAAATTAATGTTTTTAAACTGGGCTATACAGTTTTTGAAATTAGTCCTGCTGCAGAAATTACTATTGGAACCATATGGTTTTTTTCATCTCCCAAATTCTATGAACTTCTTCAGAGAAAAGGATGTTCTTTAAAATTTTCTCAGCTATTACCTTCAATAAGTTATTTACGATTGGCTCTGCAATCTGTATGGGGAATGTGATCTTTCTACTTTGGTCAATGAACATTATATTTGGACGGATTTGTCTGTGAGGATGGCTCGATCAAAATATAATTTATGGATTTTGTTCTCTAAAACAATCTCTGGTCGATATATTTAATATAGGGTTCTGAGTGAGTTTATATTTATATGCTATTATTATTATTATTATTTATATATTTTCATGAACTTTTTCACCACTTGTGAGGTTCAGGTGAGGTGCAAACATCATCTCAAACAATGTCACAATTTAAAAATCTTCTGACTATTATTATTATTGTTATTATTTTTATTGTTGTTATTATTATTATTATTATTATTATTGTTTTGGGCTTATTTCTGCTGGTATGTATTTCGGAACGTATCAAAGGAAGTTCCACTTCCCTTAGACTGCGTTTCCTAGAGAAATTCTTAGGTGCATTCTTTCCGGATAATATGAGAGGTCCCAAGAATGACTATTTTTTGGACCTCAGATAGATAGGTCCTTCCAAGAATTTTGTGAAGATTGTCTTCTTTATATTTGCTCACTGTTCCCGTGGATCCGATAATAATAGGGCAGTATTTATACCATTCTTTCAGTGTGAACCCGAAAGCTTTACATATATGCCAATGAATATGAACAAACTGTTATACCTTACCAAATACTCACTCTTAGCCAAAATGGGACATTCTGAAACTAGACGGTCGATTGATTCTTGCTTCTCTCTACATAGACGGCATAGGCCATATGTGTCCTGATGTAATATATTTTCGTAGTTCCTGGACCTTATTGCTTGGACCTGAATAGCAGTAACCAGAGCTTCCGTTTATCCTTTCAGATGACCATTTCTTAGCCATGAAAATGAGGTTTCTCCATTAATACCTTCAGCGGTAATCGTTTTGGTAAATTGGCTATGAAGATTCTTTTTGTACATGTGTTCTTGAGTTGTTGATTGCACAGTTCCTTGGCTTCTGTAGTGGCAGTTTTTCGGTCCTGTGAGTTTTCAATGACGAAAATTTCTTCTTGAAACGATTTTCCAAGTTTACATGAGGATTTCCTAAGTTCTTTGTGTTCATCACATTTTTTGACGATTTTCACAAAGTTGGAATGTGGTTTTCCTTTCATGTACATTCGCAGTCCCATGACCGTTATCTTGAATGTATGTTCAAGATGGGTTAGGCCTCTCCCTCCATCTTTTCTTCGAACGTACAATCGATCCACATCTGCTCGAGGATGCAACATCTTATGGATAGTGAGGAGTTTTCGGGTTTTCCTGTTCATCCGTTTGAAATCGTCACGGTCCAATCAAGTATTCCCATGCTATATCTTACTACAAGAACAGCCAATGTGTTAATGGCCTGTATTTTATTATTTGATGTTAATTCAGTCCGTAACTGTACTCGGACTCGTCTTATGTACTCTCTCCTCACTTTCTCTTTCTTGTTAGCATGTTGAATACCTCCTCGATCGTCGATTGCTAAATATTTATAGCAAATACCTGGTTCTAAACTTCTGATCTCATCTTGAGTTGAAATATTAATACTGTCTTTCTTAACAACCTTCCCTCGGACTGAAGAAACTTTTGCGCACTTTTCTAAGCCAAATTTCATATATATCTTCCAGCTGAATTCAGCCACAATTGCTAGTTGTTTTCATTACTCGCAAATATCTTTAAGTCTCCATGTACAGTAAATAAGACACTCGTTCTTTTTGTCCTTTCATTCGGTATCCACTTCGCATTTGCTGTAAACGCCAACTCAGAGGAACAAGACATGCAGAAAAGGAGAGGTGATAAAGAGTCTCCTTGAAAAATTCCTCCTTTAATCCTCAAGCTTCCTAAGTCCATGTTGTCGTTGTTTCGGTCTCTCATTGTGGGTGTTGTTTGCCATTTGCTTTGTGTAGCCTTCTCAAAATCGACTGTTCTTCTATTTATGTGGACATGATTGCGGATTTGTAGTATCCACGAATGGGGCACACTATCAAACGCCATTTGATAATTATTTTTGTTTTGTGGCAATCTTTCATGACAGCTTTACTTAAGAGTAGCTGATCTTTACATCCAAATGATCCTTTACAGCAGTCTTTTTGTTACTTTGGCATTATGTTTCCCGTATCCAAAAAGACTGAAATTCGTTGTGCTATTATGCTAGTGAATAATTTGTAGATGGTGGGAAGGCTTGTGATAGGTCTGTAGTGCTTTGTGTTTCTTGTATCTTTGTTCTTCGGTAGTAGATATGTCATTCCTACAGTAAGCCAATCTGATATGCTGCATGGATTTTTCAATCAGCTGGTTGAAGCAGCTGGCAAATGTAGAATGTAGGGAGTAGAAGTTTTAGAACTAGTAGTTGTATATCTTGTCAATTCCTGGTGACTTCCAGTTCGCTGTTTTCTTGATGGCACCCTGTACTTCATTTACAATGATGTTTTCCCATTACATATTATGCTCTATTGCGTTGGGTAGAGTCATTTCTTCATATTTCACTTCATTTTCCCACACGGAATTCCTGTATGTATTAGTCTCCTCTTGTCCTCGCATTTTGTTTCACGTTTCTTGCTTTTGTTGTAGGGACCTGCAGAAAGCTTTATGATCTTCTATGAATCTTCTGTATTGAATATACTGCTATTTTCGCTTGTCATATCTTCGAATCCATAGGGCTTTTACCGAAATTCTTTGCTTGATAATTTCAATCTTTTCTTTTAGTTGTCCTTTCTTGATTTGTTATTTCTCAAAAAGAGCTTTCTTGAGACTATTTTTCCATTCTTTCTTCTATTCTCTGCCCATTCCTTTGAGTTCTTTTCAATCTGTTCAACCTGAGTTATATCTTTCCTGAGATTCTTAATCTACTTCTCTATTCTGAATTTCCATAATGGAACCCTGGGAATTTTCTTCTGATGGCAATGTTCTTTTACTTTGTGTTTCAGGTCTTCCAGACACATTATTTACTACTACCTTTACAGCCGCGTAAACCATATGGTTCAGCGATGTGATATCGTCTCTTTATTATTTCATTATCCAGGATATATTGCAATTCTCTGTTAACTTGCTGAACAACAGCTGCAGTGGTTTTATTCATAAATAATTTCGGTAGCTTGTCCCGTTGTGAGATGTGAGTTTTGGTTGCCACCTGTCAGCCCTAGGGAGATCTCAGGTCGGCGAACGTCTACCACAGAGCCCGCAGGGTCACTGGCTTTGGCCGACACAGTTGCCACCAGGTCAGCGAACGTCCAGACAAGTACCCGGAACATGCTAGGGAATGTCTGCGCTTGCATTGTAAATTATGTGTAGATAATCCGAATAAAAGGAAATTATTGACTTCTTAATGTGTGTTTGTGTAATCCTTCCCGTCGCTACGACACAAATCTCGATTTTTTCACGTCTTCCAGTGAATGTAATTACATACCTTTTCATTTCTCTTGATGTATCCATACTTTGATATCTGAGGGCATCCAGAAACTATGTGGTAAATTGTTTCGGAATGAATCTGGAATAACTTGAATCTGGAATGAAACGAATCATTATCATTACAGACAAAGAGCTTTTTACACATATGAAGCTGGTTCAGACGGTGTTAAGCAAGGTTCTCATTTTAATCATATATGTCTTGGGAATTTTACACGCCAATCAATACTAATCTACTCCCAAAAGTCGGTACTATAATTCTAGTATGTTTTCAATTATTATTAACATTAAGAGTATTTTACACTACATAGGGCTGGTACAGAAGGAGTTCCGCAAGGTTCTCATTTTGATAATGCGTGTGTTACGAATTTTATACGTCAGTCAATACTAACCTTTAAATAATTTGTACTATAATTCTACAATTTTTAAAAAGTTATTATTACTATTAAGATTTTTTTACATCACATAGAGCTGGTGCAGGCGATGTAATTGATGCGGCGATGTCCCACAAAGTTTTAACTTTAGTCATGCGTGTTTGTCGAATTTTACACGTCAGTCTATTCTAATCCACTCTCAAATGAATTCTACTATCTTTATAATTATTGATTAACATTTGGGNGAATTTTACACGTCAGTCTATTCTAATCCACTCTCAAATGAATTCTACTATCTTTATAATTATTGATTAACATTTGGATTATTTTTATGCCACATTCGTGGATAGGAGAATTAAAAAATTGGAAACGCTCGAAAGAGAAAAACGAGGTCATCGTAAAACATTGCAGAGGTTATTCGGTGACGTACGATATAATCAATAGCAGCGGGAAATATTTGTGGAAATATATGAGTAAAATATTTGTTCAGTTGCACGCCGTTTATCATCAGTAATGAAACATATTTTATGTCGGAAAATTGGACGAGTTTCTTTCATTTTAAAAAGGTCGGCCATTAAAGCAGCTAAATGAAACGGAAAAAATAACAGCATGTGGTGTTCTATTGAACTGAATAGCAAACATTGTAATTTGATTGACACGTTTTTCCTCAGTCGTATTTTAACTACATTTTAATCATATGTTTCTTCCGTGTATCCAACATGTGGAGAAGATATGTGATAACTTTCGTTCTTGTCAAAATGGCGAAGAGTCGCGAATCGAACCCAGGATCCTGCTTTGATTGCAGGGGTGTTAACCACTACACCACCCGTTCTTAACCTTTCAACCTTTCGTTAAACTCCACATGGAGTTACAAAAGCACGGATTAACACGATGAAAGAAGCATTGGCGAGTGTTGAGTAAAAATTAATTGCTTACGGACTTCTAAACGTCTTCACACAATTTACGGATTTATGAGACTGCTCTTACTACACAAGTCAAGACACAACGACCGGAAGTTTCCACGAGCACCACAGAAGCTTCCTTCACTATCCGATTAAAAATGTATGGAACAATATATCAGGCGATCTCTGTATATTTTTAATTCTGAATGAAATGAAACAATTATGAAGTATTAAACTGTTACGAAGAATATTACATAATTTTTATTTTTTATTAGATTATAGCATACAATTATACGTTAAATGTATAGGAAGAGCAATGATAAATGTGTGTGTGTATTGAAGTATGTTTGTTTATATAAATGTGGGTTTGCATCTATTGGAAAGCGAAAATGTGTTTGTGTATGTCTGTTAATACATTCCTCACGTAATTAATTAATTAATTCTTTAAAAAATTTTTCTCGTTGTTACCATATATCCTAATTCTCTGAGCAATTTGTTCCATGACTGTGTGTGTTTCACAGATATTTGTGCGTGTGACTTGTCATTTAACTTTTCTTATGTCTTTTTTATCTGCCACCGAGCATTGCTCATTTGTAGAGTGATAAATGATTATTATTTTCTATATCTAATTCTTATCATCTCAGTTAACAAACATGCAGACAAAGAATTTAATTTTTTTGTGTGTTTAAGATAATACATACGAGTCTGGCTTGAAATGGGAATCGACTGAACACCCTCGAAATCCCTCACAGAATGAGAAGGATGGGACGGCCACAGAGGGATTGGGACGCAACTGGAAGATGCAAAAGGGTCTCTTGAGAGGAAGTGAAGGATTGAGAGAGACGCGACGTGAAAACAGAGTTACTAACAGGAAATTTTATCTTGGGGTGGGGGGATGTTAGAAATCCATGGGGGCATTTAAGAAATATTTACCGCCAAGGGGTGGGGAATGTATAGGATATCCGGGACTGTAACATATTCTACCTCTGAAGTAATAATTTATTTATTAATATGTAACACTAAATATTACATACATACAGTCGAAAGAAATGGTATTGAAATCAATTTCCATCCCTGAGTCAGACATTTTTTTTAAAAAAACCTACAGTTTTTATTAAGGAGTATAAAACTTTAATAATATATTTTTCTTATTTTGTCACAACCTTCTTTTGCTCCCATGGAATACCTCATCTGCAATTTTCTTTTCGTACCTCGTACTTTCACAACGTGAGATAAAAATCTCCAGTATCGTGAATTACAATAAATCGTGAATTTAGTGTTATTTCAATTCTTATGATTTTTAAACACTATACTCAGAATAATCTATAGTTCGATAATAACTTGTACATGTAATTTTTTGCTTAAAATTACAAACATATTGACATTCTATTAGTATTATAACTCGCAGCTAACTTTTTATCTTATCTAGGAACTTTTGCTGAAATTTTTGAATCCGCCTCTGCCTTAGGGCCCTTGATCGGAATTGATGGGATGGTCACTTGCTTGCTTCCGGAGAGTAAATTAGTTTATTGTCCTCCACGTGGTCATACGCAGTTTGTACTGTTTTTTGACAATAAATTTATTTATCAGGTTTCTAATACTACCCCTCTATTACCCCATTTCAATTCTTGGAATATCGTGTTTCTCGTTTTATTGGTTACTTTGTTCCTTGGGATGAAAGAACCTTTCGCTGGAGAAGCATAAAGGACGAGGACGTTTTTCTCGAACGCTTTTCTGACTTTTGTGCTCATAGAAAAATCGTACGGGATTAGAGGAAGTACAAGGCACAAGAGGGTAAAAAAATATTGAATGTAAATTTGAAAAAAAATATTCCTATGATGTGTTTCTAATTCTGCTTATATTCTGCCAGAAACTGACGACCGTAGTCTAGTGGTACCGTCTTCGCTTCCATTATACCACTGGTCGGGAGAGCAGGGGTTCAAACCCTGCTCGACCGAACTAGGTGAAGTTTTCAACAGGGTTTCCCGCGCCTGTACCTACGTACCCCACTCCATTGAACCTGATCTATTATCAGATAAAATTGAAGTTGATAAATGACATACCTTTAAAAGTGTTTCCAAATTAATAATTGGTACAAGCTACAATTGTTATTATTAATAATAATATAATGTTTATTGTTTTTAATAATACCGGATTAATAAAATGAATAATACCAAATTAATGAAATTAATAATACCAGACTGATAAAATTCATACCATATTAAAAACTTTAATAAATATATATTATTGTTATTAATACCTCCAGATTGTTAATTGCTAACTATTTATTTATTACATTGTATTTAAAAGTAGTAGTTTAAAAATTTGCGTTATAAAACCATAATTTTTAAACAAAAAAAAATGCTCCCTGGCTACTCCCCACCTTGATTACGGTCTAGATCCGCCACCGCTCATAGCTGTCTCCCGATTTCATTCCATAAAATTTCATTAATCAGAAATTGAATTTAAAACTACTCATTTGTTCTTTATTAAATCAACTTCACTTTCAAGATGGTTTTCACAGACAATGTTGAGAAGGAGGAAGACTACTACCAACAATTTTGCAAACAAAATGTCCTCTCCTTTACATTGCATTATTCACGTTTGGTTTTGAAACCATCAAAACATTGCTACTTAATCTATAAGGAAATCTCATTCTCTTACTCTCTGAAAAAGTACTTTTTTACATTTGTAACTGATCTTATTGTATGCAAAAAAAAGAGTACTTTGACGTCTTACGATACATCTCTTATTTAGAAAAATGTGTACCGGGATAAGATACGCAAAAATACCCTCGAGTGCTGGGATGAAGAACCTTAAAAATTTACTTTTGTTGTTTTGTGCATTTGTGAATTTATTAGCTGATTACCCGGCGTCGTCCGGGATTTTTCATATACTAATATTCATTTACTCAGGAAATAATAAAATATATCAATATTGTAAGATAAAAATACTTTTACGTACTGATTTTTGAAATTTACGGTATCCTAATTTTCAAATTCGTAATAATACAAATTTAATGCAAAACGTGACTGTATACACTACACCATCTCGCGGGAGCAGAGTCGGTCGAGTTGTTGCTTGCGAGCTAGAAAAAATTAAAATTCTTTCATTAAAATTCTCGTAAAATCTAAACTATTTGTCGAAATTTGACGATTTAAAAACGTTTTTTTTAATCCTTGTTAAATATACACAACAAATAATCCATTAAATTTGAAGATGATTGATTTTCTCCTTCTTAAATTACTATCTTATTGAAGTATTGTATCACTTCTATTTTTAATAACGTTTCATCGATAATTTAGGTTATTGTTTTTAGATAGACATATGCAGTCATGGGATTTTTTAAAGAACTGTTTACAATAATTTCATGCGTAGTTGTCACCTGTCAGCAACTGATAAGGCATGGTTAGCAAATTTTTTTCCCTCTATTTTATCGACATTTATCGTCAAACACCATTTCTGTCTTCTTATCACACATTTTATAAATAAATGTTGACTTATGTTCATTCTGAACATCTAAACTACCTCCTTACCAAATTTAATCACGATCTGCTCTGTGGTTGAGTCGAGATCAGGTAGCAAACAGACACACTTTTGCACTACGCATTTATATATTAAAATGAATAAAGGAGAATTGAATCTATATTTTACACAATCTAAATCAATGACAAAATTAGACGACAAAGTATATACAATATTGTTGCACCACTAGTTTGTTAGAGCCATAACAATATATAGTTTTCTGCATTCAGTCAAATCGTGTGGTCTGCCAACCAATCTGTGTCGCGCTTACTACGACAGTAAACTCAATGTGGCTGACAACCAAATAAATCTCAAAACAGTGCTATTCATGGGAATGATATCATTAGTAATCTTAATAACAGATTTGGAGGTAAATTATTTAATAAATTACTATACTAAAAAATGTGTCCTAAATATTCTAAGTATCATTATTTTCGAGTTTTTACCACTCAGATCGGACGGTTATATGTATTGCATTCTGCAACTGACTGCTGACATGAAAAAATAGTCGTATTTATTAGTGTAAAGAAAATAAATTTAAAAAACTGGAAAACAAATCGATATGCTCATTCTTATTGTTTCACATAAACACAATTACAGAATTACAGAAAAAGAATGCAAGTAGTAAAGTATCTTATACAAACAAGCAATAATACACACATAAAGAAAAAAACACATGACTACTACCGTTTGTATATTATTGTTGCAATTCCTGTGATTGGGATATTTTGATTTCGCATGTTATTACCTCAAGAGATATGAGTGAAATTGTAAATTAATTTGTATATAGATTAATAAGATATAATATTTAATATTTTAATAAATATTCATGGCTAGATCTAAAAACTTCAACGTAAATTTCAACAAAAATTACGTCATTTTCATTGTATTTCAAAATATTATAATAATTTTCTTGTATATGATTGGCGAATGAAACTAATTACAATTCTAATACGGACTAAATTATTGAGGCGATATCCTATCATTTTATTTTTTTACTACTGGAAATAAGGGTAAAACGTCCAAAAAAAGAAACTACCAAGATAATCCTTAGCGACATGAAATATGTAAACATAAGTCTTTATTGAAGTAATCTGAGCCAAAAATTAAATCAATATACTCTATATGCTCAATCTGGCGGATTTACAACTCATTCAAGCTTCTGTGATTTTTTTTCGTACAATTTAAACTATGGAGATACAAAGGTTTCGAATGTATGAACCAACACTTCACTAAAGAACACGGATTCAACCCTTGCGAAGAAAGGGTCATAACCTCGGAAATAAAACGTATATGAAGCTAGAATAGTAAAACATACCGAGATATAAAAGTGTTGGTTTTCCGAGCACTTGCTCCGAGCACTCATGTGAAAGAAACCCGCAGGAAGCCATCTTGTGTCGGGAGGGAGGGAGGTGAAGAGGGAGACAGGGTGAAAGAAGGCAACTCATCTGGCTGCAGAGCGACTTCGAGTCGACACTCCGTGAAAGGGTCTCACGCTGGGAAAAGCAGTGGGATCGGGGGACGGGCATTATCTGCGCCCAAGACGCGTTAAACGACCTCAGCGCAGCGAAGCCTCATCTCGTTATTTTTCGCACTTCTCTCCAAAATGGTGACTTGTGGGAGGAGATACAGAAAACTGCCACTGTCTAAACCATGGGGTGCCGCAAGGGTAGGGAAGTGTCGCGTCACGGGCGTCGCTGGAATTCATGCTCTGTTAAATTAAACAGCGCGGGATTTATGTTTGTTTAGTGTGGAGGTGAATATGCTAATTACTTTTCTGTGTAATGATATATCTGCGTGAATATACGACGAAGCTACCACTTTTGTTCTCAGTGCACTTATCCATGTTTGGCATAATATCGCATTTTCTGTGATTCATATTTCCTTTCTATGGTATATTTCACTATGTATCCATTATAGATATGACGTAAGTTCACATTCATTTCAATAGCTAACATATGCTTCAGTACTATAGTGCAGGACAGGATGATAGCTAATATCAACAGCTCGTTTCAGAAACCATGTTATTTCGTCCTTCATATCCGTTTACTGTGGGATCTTTCTCCTGATTGGGAATGAGCAAAAGTCAAATGAGAACGTAACAAAACTGCGACAGCAAAACAAGTCATTGAATGTTAATAATAATAATAATAATAAATTTATTGTCAAAAAACAGTACAAACTGCGTATGACCACGTGGAGGGAAAAAAAACTAATTTACTCTCCGGAAGCAAGCAAGGGACCATCCCATCAATTCCGATCAAGGGCCCTAAGGCAGAGGCG
>NNCF01126845.1:168405-213161 GCA_002313205.1 Laupala kohalensis | reverse complement strand
GAGAACCTGTATGATAAATCCGCCTCTACCAGAAGGAAAAACGGAGAAAAACCCGGGCCAGGATGGGATTTAATAGTATTAGGATGGGATTTAATAATCAGTAATTTAATAAATATAATCAAAAGAAGTAAAACTGCAAAAAATTAGCAAGGTACCATCCCACCAAATATGACCAAACAAACTATAAAAGATCAGGAGAACCTTGGGTCGCGATGGAGTCGGACCATGAACAAGAGTGCCGAAAACTGAGTACAATTACAAAATTATAATCGGTTTTCAATAAAAAAAATATTATTACAATCATGAAATATAAGAAACAATAACAAATATGGTTTGAAACCACAACAACTAATTGATACGATAGTTTGAGATACCACTGTACTCATCTGTACAAAATAGCGAATAGTTGATCGGTACACGACAAAAACGCAAAGGATCTCAATGATGTTCTCAGTGAAAATTTGAAAGTGGAATGGCAGTAACTCAATACATTTTTAGTGACTTCGAAATTATTGCTGTAAATTTAATCGTTCATCCATGAATATCTATACATCAAATTTAAAAGTAATCCTTGGCTTTAACCTTTGTGAGTCAATAATTGTGAAATCACTAGTACATATTTTCATGGACTTCCATTCTATAATTTCTACGAACAAAAATTCAGAAAAATGACTGAACCATCAGCTTTAAATTCGTCGGAAGATGAGCGTTCTCTCTTGTCATCAAAAATTTCCCAATTACAATCCTTCGTACATTTAAATAAATAGTTGCCACTCACGAGAGAAGAAAGTGAATACAGACGCGAAAAGAAGGAAAGGATAAGAGAAGGAAAGGAAGATAGGAAAAAGCCGACGGGTTTCCCTTCCTCTCTCCTCGCGCGTATTTTTCCTTCCGCCTGCGGCGCCATAGCGGAAGTGCCAGATTACTTCCCCACAGGGAGGATTTCGAAGCAGTTATGAGACGAAGCGGTAGAGTATCTTGAATTTCGCAAACGGTGGATTCATTTGCGAGAGAAGAGGCCATGGGAACGTCGGAAAAGTAAAGCAAGAAAACATTAAAGGATAAATTACGGTTATACTTTGCTGGTAATATAAGAGACGCCTGACGTTGTATTATGTTACAGATGTTTTTTTTTTCGATCTGGTATAATAATTTTATTCTCGCGTTGCTCGTAACGTCTGTCATGCGGTTCCTTAATTAAAAAAAAAAAGTGCTTCAAATTGTTTTGCACAGTTGTGGGGGCAAGGGGCTATTTTAGTTGTTGCAAAATTCGTCAATTTTATCTTTTATTTATCAAACATTTATCGTACGATGAAATATCTTGTACCAGGAATCACAGGTTTTTATTATTAGTAAAAGACAATATAACACAAAACAAACTTCGCAAAGTTCAAGACCGAGCAAATGTAAAGGAACAACAAAATTTACAACCTAATAGGGTATGTAAAATGTTTAGAGGGTGAAAAGTGTTAAAAGATTCGATTTATCGTCAAGTTTCAAAATGTAACTTTTCTAAAAATTGGAATACATTTTCATGTACTAACACTAGATATTTCGAGAAATATAATATGATAAACACTTAACATCTCTTAGCGCTTTCCTGCTCGACCAAATACAAATCAAGTATTTATTTGTATAATAATATTATCATGTAACATACTTCAAACTATAATGCGATTGTTACTCCAGGAATATACATGTATCCTCAGAAATTTTGATGACACGTAATAATCCAACAAAAACACCTTTTTCTGAATATGTAAGTTCCGTCTGCAGTGGTGAGCAAAATAATTCAACATCATGAACATTTTAAATGCTTCGCACAATTCACCCTCAAGCAACTGATAGACCTATTTGATAGAAACTTAGTTATGTTCCAAACCATTAGGTATGCCAATAATAAAATTTTATTTAATCTTGTAACAAATTAAGTAATACCTATCAGTAAATACAGAACAATTTCACTAAACACGAAATCCAGGATACATTTGAGTCTTTGGTTTACAATGAAACGAAGAAAGAAATCTGGGGATAACCAGAATTAGATATGGAAAAATAAGTCAGTCATGTCAGTTAAAATCGTTTCATGGATTAATACTTATTAAATATAAATTTACTGTCAAAAAGCAGTTACGAACTGCATATGACCAAGTGGAGGCCAATAAACTAATTTACTCTTCGGAAGCAAGCAAGGTACCATCCCATCAATTTCAGTGAGGTTTTAAGTTTGTAAAGTGAGATTGTAAAGTTTTAACACTCTCCTTACATAAGAAAAAAAAATTAGCTACTTTTTGTAAGTGCAACAGAATTCCAAGGAATTTGTATTGAATAAAAATAAATCGTAGCCATTAAAATAAATTCGAGATCAATTACCGCAATAGACCACCATTCCTATGCACGAGTCAAGAAAGTCTGTACATAAAATCCGCCTCTACCCGAAGGAAAACCGGAGAAAACGAGGGCCAGGATACGAAATCCTGTACAATCGTGAATCGTGAGTAATTTTTCTGAGAAAAGATTTTAAAAAATCCATCGTGAGTAGCTAAGAAGTAGATTCCCGACACACGCTACTCGTAAAGGTGATGTGGCAGGCAGATCCAAAGGGGGGAGAGAACACGGGAGATGCGAGATCAAACAAAAGAGAGAGGCGACTGGGGCGCAAAGACGTGTTCTGCAGAGGAGGGGCGGGGGAGGGGAAGAGGGTTGCAAGTGAAGAATCGAAGACTTCGATCCAGAGGTGAAGACACGTGGCACTCGAAAGCGAATAGACTCGACGCACGCGCTTGGGGTGCAATATACGCGCAGGATTCAGGGTGTCCACTCTGAGGAGAATTTTAAAGGTTGGAGGAAGAAAAAGGGAAAAGAACACCATGCCTCTTCTGCGTCCGGAAAAAAGGAAACATATTATAGTGGTTTCAAGTTTACAACGACACCATAACTATCATACTAATATAAAACATATTAAGAGCAAGATCCTATTTATTTTACTCTCCACGGTAATGAACTCTTTCTTAGACAAAAAGAAATATCTAACATCTAACCCAAATTTCACTGGTTTCGGACGTTTGATGCTTTTTCTTTCTTTGTGGTGGTTTTCACTTCAACTGTTGTTTTATGTCTTCGGGAAAATAATGTGGATCATGAGTTCCGGGTATGTATTTTGTTACGAAAGAAAAATGAGACATTTTAGAGAAACATATAAAACATTATGACTCGACGTTATGACAAAATATTTGACGCTTTTAAAGAATATTGCATGAAGATAGCAGATCAGAGGATGATAATGCGATGAGATGAAGAGGAGAGGAAGGTAAGGAATTCGATATATTTTGTACGATTTAAGTACACTTTCCGGACACTAAAATGTTTCTGAAAACGCACAAAATACATCAAAATGGTCGTCATATGTCATAATTTCTTTATTTATTTTGATTTTATAACGGACGTTAATACTAAAAGAGGAGACAATGTTTCGGGTAGGGGGTAGATATATTAATAAAACCAATGTACAATGTTCCATAGTTTTACATATATCCTACAATTACTCTCTCAGTAAAGGTCACAATACATGCTACTATCAGTTGTCCTACTACGTGTTAGGCACGTGCTACTATCTAAGAAGAATATCAATATCTGCATTGAAGCTTACGGGAAAAAGGAGATGAATCTAGTTTCTACTCCTATTTGTTAATGTAATAAACTCAGAAAAGAATAAGGTCACGGTCATTGACGCCGTAATCGACTCTAATGCAACGACGTAAAAGTTGAAAAATAAAAATAAAATTTGGAGCGAAACGCGCAGAAAATAGCAAAGACTGAAAATAAGTGAAGTGAATTATCGTGAGGGAAATATCTAATTAAACATAGGATACAAGAATTTATTTTTGAAAATATCAGGTGTAATTGCGAATAGTACACACTGTTTGTCGTAAACGATTTATCTACTCCATTTAAAATTAAAATTTGTTAAATAAATTGTATTATTTTCTGTACTTCATGATTTGAAAAATTAGGTATGAGATCATAAAAAGATGTGTGAAGAAAAACAAATAAAAAAAGCTACGACTTTAGTTTTGACCTAGATACGTAATATGATTTTAATATCTTCATAATGATCCTTATGTACATTTCTGTTAGCAAAACTTTAATTATTACATTTCATAAAAGAAGATGAACTAAAATATAGGATGTATACTACCGTGTCTAGTGAACGATGAAATGTTATCTCGTGCTGATCTAGGTCCCTTTCTCGAGAGCGTTGGCGGAGATTTCTGGAGATTTCGCCGCCAGCAGCTCTTGTCATCGCCGCTACCATCACCCACCCTCCAGCGTTGCAACGTCAGAGCATTTCCGCCACGTCGATTTGGGGAAGTACCGCCCCGAGCGCTGCTTAAGCGCAGGGCGGGAAATAAGGATTTGGATAGGACGGGGTGCGCTCAGCAAATACCACGACTCAAGGCAGAATCTGGGATTAAATATTCCTCAGCATTTTCTTACTGGAAGGGAAACATTGCATGGAATCTTCAAATAACTTAACTCACTTTTAAAGTCCAAACACAAGATTCGTTTGTCAATTTGTAATGTACTAATTTATCATTGAAACACACAAAAATAAATTGATGTAATGTATTTTACTTGACATTACCTAATGATGTATTAATCTGATATTAAAGCAAATATGGTTTGAAAATAATAATATATCTTAGACTGTGAATGTTACTTTACCATTTGTTATAACATCGAAATATATCCAGGAGAAACAATTTTCTAGGTCAACTGTCTTACAACGAAAGGATATAGGAGTTAATGCACATAAGTCGAGTTAATTTTGTGAATCAGAATTTGAATTTGTTGTTTATGATAGCACATAATCCTATGTTAATCTTCTGTTTCCTTCGTTATTTGTTCGTAACTATCAAAAAATAGTTTTACATGCAAGCCGATACGGGAGAAGTTTCTAATTTTTCTGTTCTCTTGAAACCTAATGGAATATCAGAATTCTAATAGATCACAATGTATTTTAAAGCATGCTATTAATAGAGTCATCAGAGAAGGAAAAATTTTAAGACCCATTTCACCACGGGAATCGATACAACGTTTAAAGAAATAATACAACTACTATTTAGGGAGTGTATTTAAGAATATGTTTCCCAACATATAGAAACTAGTTTCCAGCAACTAACAACCGGAATACTTACGTATAGGAGAATAACACTATCCTAAATAAACGATTCTTGCGTGAAAAAGAAACACAAAGGATTCGTACTTCAGAGGGTGAAAGATGTAATTTTTTAATTCCCTGCGTATACCAAATAAAATGTTTTGAATCGTAGAATTGTTTATGTAAAACTTTTCTCTTCATTCTTTATTCTTTATATACTTTATACTGTAATTTGTTGTATTTTTTCGGTGAATCTTCAGAAAGAATAAGTCAGGATAGTTTCCTCCAATGAGTGAGTTGACAATGCTCCAACATTTGTGATCACAACGTTGTGTTTGTTCTACACCGCAAGCATTTCCTGATTGCGAATAACGAGTGTATTCTTGAACACATAAATGGAAAGATGTTTTAAAACGCTTCAATAACTAATAATCTCACAACACCAAAATACGAATTACGAAATAATATCGTATGTCAGGTCACTTCAAAACGCACACCCAGCTTTTAATGATAGATCAAATATTCTTAATCATTTTATGCATACCATACTTCTGGGGTGTGCCGATTTTGATTCTCGATACCTTTTGATATCACTGTACCGAAAAAGCTTCAATTCGATTCGAAGTCAAGAATATAAAAATAATGAAAAATATTGGTTTTCATCATATCATCTTGATATTCAATATGTATTTTGTGTTTGAAGCAAAAATGTTTATTGTTTCACCAATTTGTTGTTAACTATTAATGAAATAGGTAAATCGTAAAAAAGGTGAATAACAGACGGCAAACGAAGGTCAGAATAAATGCGAAATGAATTTGCAAAATCATACAATAATAATTTAGTCTATTGGCTAATTTTGGAAAGGGAAGTAGAGAGACATAATACAGAAACTAAGTTTAAGGAATTGGAAGCGTACAAAGAATCCTGGGGAAAACTATAGAATCGAGGAAAAATTTTGGAATCGGTACATCTCTTCAATACACAAGGGCCTAACCAAGTTTTTGGGCGAGGGAGGAGAAGCAAGGTGTTTGGCCGGGGNACACAAGGGCCTAACCAAGTTTTTGGGCGAGGGAGGAGAAGCAAGGTGTTTGGCCGGGGGAAGGCGGTTATGTTTATGGTCACGGGGGGCAAGTTTTTGGGCCGGGGGATGTGGAGTAAATATCACCTCATCTCCGCAGGAAGTGCGCTGAAATTGACAAAAACCCCTATCAAACATTCTAGAGCTTCTGAAGTTTGCAAGGTATTCCTCAACCAGAGTAAATTACACACAGTAATTTAAAGAATTGCTTTAATAGTAGCGATATCGTCTCACATGTTATATTTTCACTAGAATTAATAAACTGTTAGGTTCGTACGTGAATTTATGATTGGGATGCGAGATTTACACCCGAAAATTTGAACAGAACTCACGTCTATTTATTATTATTATTATTATTATTATTTTCATTTTTTGACCATACATATGTCCTTGCGACTTGGCAACGTCCGTCGCTAAACATTTTGTCCCATGACACCACCACCGCATAGGAGGATACGTTCCGTCAGCAAACACCTTTTGCACGCTCATCCCGTGAGGGACGGGTGATGTTAGGGTTGGGATGTGAGAGCTGGGCGTTACACTTTCGCTGGGAGTCGATGCAGAGGCAGGAAGAGACCCTCCCATCCACCCACTGGCGTCACCGGCTTCGCTGGCGCTCGCACTGCCGCCCGGAAGGATATGACGTCATCGATCAAACGTAACGGCCGCGAGGTAGCGTTATGACGTCCGGTTATAAAAATATAAATGGGCTCGCATATGCGTCGACGGCAACAGCGCGCAGTGTGAGTATGCGAAGGGATGCGAGGATACGCACTAGAGAGCGTTATAATGGAGGAGAAAGGGCGTAGAAGCTACAGCAGAATTAAAACTAGAAAGAGATTGCGCCCTGGGGCTCTCACTGCTTCCTTGTCAACCCTGAGCCGGCAGTGTCAGTTTCTACTGGGGTGTTCAGGGATTGACAGATTTCTCAATCACTACGCGTAAAACAATTCTGTTGTCAATGAGAAACGAGGTTGATCTCAAATTCACACGAAAAGTGTTCCCTACCAAAATATCGGCTTAACATATCGCCTTAACACAGTCAAATACGTGAATTGGAATGTCAGGTAAGGTAACTTCGCTGATCTCACTTCCTACGGCACCAAATTCACACCACATCTCATATCATATACTGAATGAAGCTAGTTATTGTAGTATCTGTAAATTGGAAATGTAGAGTGCTATTGAAACTGATCTACAAGAGGCAATAGGAAATACGAGGTGGGTGATAGGGATATTTTTAGAAGGTGGGCCAGTTTGATGGGTTTTCCAACAACTTCGCCCACGAGGTGTTAGTATCAGTAGTTAGTAATAGTAAGAGTAGTGTGAGGTAGTTATACTCGTAAGTGCGAGGGTTCTCTTTTCAACTGTCACAGCTATTTGAAGTGGGACATTGAAGTGAAAAGTTACAAAGTTTTTCTGATCCCTCTGGGAATTGATCCAGAGTGACCCTGGTCCACCGGAATAGCCTCCAACAAGTGAGGCCAGTGATACGCACATCGGGAAGGATGTGGACGGGACGATGACAGAGATAGGTTAACCAAGTGGCAACTCTGCTCCCAGCCGAAACCCCACTCGACCAATTTTCCAGTCCCTTTGTAATTTTAGTTCAACTATAGCATATCAGGATATGCACATAAGGACGTCATGGTGAAAGAGGAAACGGGCAGGAGTTACAAGGCATGGATTTCTCGAATGGAGATGCATATCAGACATCTGAAAGAATTATTAGGGTTATGACATTGTATCAGGGTAACCATGCACACATGCGCCGATTATTTTGAGGCAGTTCCAAAAAATACAAATGCAATTACCACAATCTGTCACATTCCACATATAAATTGATACATCGAGCGATTATCTTTTCGTAGTTACCATATTTAGAATTGTTCTCTGAATTTCCAGGACGACAAATTTGGCTACGACATTCTAAACCGTGTAAATGAATGAGTGTATCCTTTATTTTTTTAAATGGAATTAGAACTGGTTTTTGACCTGTTTTATACTCTAATCTTCGTAACACTGATATTTATAATTATCTAGCATACAATTCGGTCATACAAAAACCTACAGCTCCCAAATTAAACGTTTTTTCTTATTGAATGGAATAAGAAAATAACATGATTCTTTCATGAAGAAATACTGGATGTTATACTTTTACTTGCAATGTTTGGAAACGTAATTTTGATTTTAGAAGAAAAAAAAAGTATTTTGTTATTGTAGAGAAATTCTTTCCGAAATTTGAAAGAGGATAGACGGCTGGGGTAGAGTTTACTGGAGATGTAACAAGCATTGCTTTTGATCTATATTACTGAGAGATCGTTGGTGTAACACCTACGGAGAAGGTGACATTCGATAAAGGAAGAACTGTTGTTTTGATGCTGAAGAAAATCGAGACCAAAAATACGAAGAATAAAAAAGAGGAAGGGAAAATGTATGCTAGTACAAGTAAACGAAGACCAAAAAATGGGAGACAAAAAAGATGAGTGGAGTAATATTTACCAGAAGAAAACAGGAAACGGAAAGGATGGAGGATAAAATGAAGAAAAATATGGAAGAAAACCGAAGAAGGTGAAGTAGCAGTTCACGCGTTGTGAGCATATACAATGGAACTTAAAGGAGGAACACAGGAAAGAAGAGAGACTTTTAGATGCGCACAAGAAAATCATAAACTCTGCGCAAGAATATAATAATACGGCCGAAGCTATAGAAAACGAAGTCCTTTCCAGAAACTTTATAGCGTTGCCTAGGAAGAGAGGCAAGCAGGTTGACGGTCGGATCAGAGTACATAAAATGAAATCTCTTCTTTACATTTCAATAAAATGTATTTTAACACGCGGTCCCGGGATTCAGTTGGCGAACATAATCATATATCACCTATATGATAAGAAAAACGTGGAAGCTTTCTTTTTTCTAGTTCAAGACAATGCACAAGACATAATTTTACTGACGTATTGCGGGGAGTGTAGGGAGGGGATGGTTAATTATGTGACGCACAAAATCCATTGTACAGCGACCGTCCGTTTCGGTTTCGTCAACTTTTTACGCAAAAAAACATTTGTCTCGGATTTCATGGGCGTGCCCACGTAACCTCGCAGCTAATTTTCCGAAAGATGAATTGCAAACGTTTAATGATAATATCTTACCCCGCTTTAGACAAATATTAAAGACGTGCAAAAAGTGTCCGTCTTTGAACAGCTATTTGTAACACTAGTCCTCTGACTGAGAAGCTGGACACCAAAGGACAAAGAAAAGAAGACTTGATACCGAAAGTTGCTTCTAAATGTTCATTTTTTCTTTAAACTAGTCTTTTACTTTAATTTCATTAATTTCTTATTGTTTTTAGTATCACATTACAAGACGTCTCTATGAAATTCGTATTTACCTTATATTTTCTAGAGTGAATCAATTACATATACATTGATACGTCTGGAAATGATTGCCTCAGTTTTGGTCGCTTTCGGATTTCGCCGATATTTTTCGGACGGATTATTGTCGAAAACTGAGGTATTACAGTATCTGAAAAGTGAAAACGAGACCACTTTCTGTAGCAAACGGGCACTGTGTGATTTGTTGAAATTAATTCACTTGTGTATGTTAATTTTTTCTATAACTTGCTATTGTAAACTATTTTTAGGCTTCATGCTGAATGACTCTGAAAGCTGTACAAGACATCCAAAAATGCCAGAGCATTAAAATAAATAGTCTTAGAATAACATTTCATATCGAAATAACAAAATGTGAAAAGCGTTATTTATATTTATTACAACCTTTATTTTAAGTTCAAAAAATAGTTCATCAATAAACAAAAAGATTTAGAGATATTTAAATTTAAATCATGGAACAAATTTTCCATAAACTAATACTTAAAATTTTGTTTCCATATATGTACCGTTTATAAACGTAATAATTTAATGCAAATATATAATTGAGGTAATTGTTCTTCAGTTACTTTTCTTTCGAAGATAAATTATTGAAATTTTAAACAAGCAATGCAAAATACATTGGTTTAAGTGATTTGCGATACTGATATTTCAACAACTTTTCAGGATTCAATACACACAAATCTGTTTTTATGGAATACTTAAATTGTGTTTCAGATTAAGCTTTTCATTTTTTATTCAAGTTTAAACACGAGAGAAATAGAAGAGATATTGAAAATAAGAACGAAAGAAATATGATTCTGAGAAATACTTATTTCCGGTGTCCAATAATAATTTTGAGAGCGAAATATAAACGTCCGATGAGATGAATTAGGAAACATTTTAGATATTGAATACAGAGATAGAAAGTTATTTTCGCAAGAAATATGAAAGAATCTCTTCTCATTCATTCCTGGATTCACGAGTTTCTCTTGAATGAGAACGCGACTTTCAATATGGACAGCGGAGGAGTTTGAGCGAAAGAATGGTCGAGTGAGGTGGGAAGTTCTTATCCGACGTCGGGTTTTCCCTCAGGAACACCGTTTCCTCTAAAAACTCTCCTCCCACTCAGGGACTGCCGATGAACTTTTTTTTTTTTTTTTTGTGCGCGAAATAAAAATCCACCCTGATGCAGATTTGGGAAAGTGCTGAAGAGAAGGGGAGGTATAATGGTGTCGTATAAGAAAGCAGATATAAGAAAAAAGAGGAGACGAAAACTTCAATTTAATCCGAAAGGGCTGGCTATAAAAAAACATGCCGCTTTCGTCGCTAGGGGAGGGAAAGTAATGCCGAGTATATTTTATTTCATATTGTCCGTCAGAGCTCGGAAGGATACACACAAAAAAATTATGAAGGGGTTGAGCTGTCTAAAGGAAAAATGGAGGATGTTTTCTCGTTTCATCGTAAATCTCTGCCAAAAGTCTTTCACAAACAGAGAATCTCATCCCACAGGGTGCGACAGTCTTCGTGGATCGCCTCAGTGTTCGCTTCTCCTAATAACATATGATCTTCATTTACTCTTAGTTATTTATTTTTTTCATTTATTGTATTAACACGAACTAACTGACAACACGACACAGTAAATTACAGTAAAATACTAAAAAAACAACAACATTCACAGACCTGTTCTTTCATTCATTGCAAATCTGAACTCGACGTTGCATGGATAAATAATATGTCAGTGAGGTTATTAAATTGAATAGATTTAGAAGGTAATAATGATAGGCGTAAATAATTCTATCACATTTTCGATTTCAATCTTCTTACCACTTTTTCCTGCCGCCTGGAGAGAATTTTTCTTCGTTGTGAAACTATTATATTTTAATTGGCTTCTAATATTCCCACTGTAAGAGTTTCGCGGTTAGGCAAAAAAATAAAAGTACGACACCATTCGACACGATAAGCCAATTATCTTTGACGGATCAAGCAAAATGGCAAATATTAATTACGGGTATGCCCTACCGGTTATAGAAGGTGCTGGGAAAAGACTGTGACACTTGAATTTTATAAAATATAATATTTTAAACAGAGCGTTACCATATAGTATTTTTGTTGGGAAATTATAATTAACATAGTGTAAGAAGAGATATCAAAATCTGATTAAAATAATTATTACATTTACATGTGAAACGTAAAATCATAATAATGACACAAAATGATCGTTACACCTACGTTAACTGAACTCTTTTAGTATTTTTCACGTAAAAAAACTGATAAAATTTCATCGTCAATCTATATTTTTGTTTGCTTTCTAACGGAAGAAACACGGTAAATGAAGAGGAAAAAATAAAAACATAAGAGCACATTAAAATTAATAAATACTTCGAAAAATGACTAAAATCGATGTTTGAAATAAATAACTCGTTATTATGGATGCAAAGATCGATGCTTTTGTTACCTTCTGTAGCGTTATTCCTTAGCGGGATTAATCCCGAGCACGAAACACTGATACCTCCCCTTCCATCTCATTTCCTGCTCGCTAATTTCCTTCTTCGAGATAATCGAAATCCAGAAGGCAATTGTTTATGCATGCAACTTTTAACAAGTGCCGGTCGCGGCTGGCGGAGGATCCTCCCGCGTGGGGGCGGTGCGAAACTGTTTTTTCTCGCGTTGATGAGAAAACAATTTTTTTAGGTTCTTTATCAGTTTATTTATTCGAGATCGATCAACATTTGAATAATTCCATTCAGAGTAATTTTCAATTTTTCTCTCGCAGTTTCAATATTCTCGCTTGGAAAGTTTCTCCTTCAAGGTCTTATCAGACAATAATCGAGCATTGAATAATGATGACGTTTACTTTTAACATTAAAATGGCAAATCGTTTCGAAAAAAATTGTTTCGAAAAAAATGTTTTTATGAGTTTAAAAGAAACGGTACTTACTTTCCGGACACGCTTCGTATCTCCAAATTCGTCTTAATATCATTCACAATCTTTATATCACAAAATCTACATCTGAATTTGAAACATCGATGACAGCTCAAAAACAGAATATCCGATGAACAAATTGATTTCAATCTCGGGATAAATCTCATGATCGACTCTGAACTTACAGGTTTGTATTTCGTAAAGAATTTTGTTGACCCGAGGAAACAGTCTCAATAAAAATGCCTACAGTCTCTCAGTAAAAGCAGATGGTACAACATATCAAATCATTTTATCTACTAAAGTGATTTGAGCAGAATGAGTTAAAATAAAAGAAATGAATTTTTAAATACATTTCCTAGGGATGAATATTACTGGTTTAAAAATATAAATTTGACAGTAAGTGATGTTAGAATATGTAGAGTGTAAAATCATTAATGTTACCGTCTGATCAAATATCAAAATATTATTTTATCGAAGAAGCGCTTGAAGTTTATTTTAACCTCATAAATTCATTAACGAACAAACATTTTTACGAATAATTTAGTTTTGTAACATATTAATCGTTTGTTATCAATGATATACTTTTCACTCTTGCAGATTATTGAATTTCAACGGGAGAATTGATTTTCTGCGTGACAGCCAAATACAATTTCTTTAAGTCATCCCATCATGAAAAATCATTTTTTTCGCTAGTACATTAATAAAACATAATTTATAAATAAATATACGTAGACTGGCCCGTAGCTTATAATGAATTTCGGGACGGGTTAAGACGTCACTCTAAAGGGTTAATGAAATTATCTTTAAATTTATTTGTCCTTAAAAGATTTTAAAAGTGTTCTATATAATACTTCAAACATTTACAGACGTTTATTGGTATTTTACCACATTTATATTTACATATTTGTAAATGATCAATGTTTTATAGAAAATATATTTATTTATAACAGACGTAATTTCAGTAACGTTAAAGTTTATTTTATTTGTTTAATTAAACAATTCACTTTTTTAAATAAACATACAATATTTTATACAGTTAAAGTACTTCAAGCCGCTCCCAAGGCTACGAGACTGTGCAGAGACGAAAGTATTTGTGCCAATGGAAACATGGAATTACGGTTAATTAAGGTAATTATGGAGCAACTCACGGAAATGCAAGTCGAATGGAATATAAATTATAATGATTAAAAAAAGGAATAGTGATAATATTAACTAACTTATTCTCACTACGATGTAATTTTTAAAGATGTCTGCATCCTCAAGCGACATTATTCCCGAGAACGGCCTCAACGCACGTCATTGAAACCAGATGTCGCAAAATGGAACAGCGAGAAGCCATTTGTAGTCTAGAAGGGTTGAAAGAATGGTGGCACTAAAAGTCACAAAACCTGGATCTTAAACTCCTCACATTCAGGAAGGAGAGCGAGCGGGCAAAGTGGTGGCGACAGCGGCACGCCTTTCGGCGGTCGAGCGAACGAAACTGCACTCAACTATTCAGCAGCGCCCTCTGGCCTCCTCCGCGAGGCTCTTCCACTATTCACGGGGGCCGTGACGGAGGCGGAGTTGAGGTTATGTCGGTCAGGAGCTGCGTGCGGAGGGCTGTGCCTCACATGTATAATGCTACAGACCTTGTCTTGCAACGTGGACAAGACAAACACGAAATGCGAAAGCGAACAGGAAGGGAGGGTGGGTTCATAATTAAGAAGAGGAGACCGTTGATTTCTCAATGGGGGTCAAGGCGATGTTTTAAACGCTGATAGCGCTTACGTTAAGAGAAACGAGGGTCGATTCAATACACCACATCACATCGTGGAGAAGTAATAATACGCACAAATGGTTTAATATTCGACTAATACGATATACTGTGATGTACTATTTACAAGATATTTTTTTCTTAAGCTTTATGAGTGAAATAATCATTAATTCATCGAAAGCATTCTGTTATATAATAAAACTGTCATAAAAGCAATATTAAAAAGGATTAATACCAAACGAACCCGGATTGGAAAAATTAAATAATCCCGAGTGTCTTTTTCTTTGAACCGTTCTGATTATCCTCTTGAATGAGCCATAGGTCCCGAGAGATGATTGTACTGCAGATAAAAAAGAAATAATAATACGATGGTAGCAAAGTTGGTAAAAAAACTAGGCAATGCATGGTCCTTTCATCTTCAGTGATAGTAGTTCAAAGTAGTCAAGTAGAAGATAGCAAGTAGCGTTTGCAGGGCAGGGGAGACAAATCAGATCCGCGGTAGTATTTCTTCCCAGTCGTTAATTCTACCAAAACGATTATTCATTTTCATTCACTCTCACTTCATTGACATATCACCCACTCAAGGGAAGAGTGTCAGAAATGTCATCCACCACTCCAGCCAAAAATGCAGATACGTTGTCTCCGACCCCTTCCATAAGATAAAAGGAGTAAAGGCAAAGAAGAAGGTAACAAATTTCATCATGTTTTTATCACCTCTTCTGAGTGAAAGGAGACTTCCATTTTTTAACAGCTTCCGGATAAAAAGGAAGATGATAATATTTCATTCTCCATTAAATTCGTATTCACTTAATTCACGAAATCCAGAATAAATTGATAAAAGGGATACGGACACTCAAAAAAACACGTTTAAACCAAAGGTGGCAAGAAGTATTCTAAGGTCCAATTTCACCAACCGTAGAATAATCGCGATTTCCTTAAAATGGAAATGAAATTACATTTTCTGCGTTTCACAAAACAAAACTAATCGTCGATTATGATGAGCAATGTTTTTGAAGATTATCTAGATGGGTAGTAGTTTTGCAGTTCATTACGGGGAAACTTGAAGAAAAATGGTGGGCGTAAAAAGCACCTTGATGCTCACCAGCGCCACCAACGGGAATCGCAGGCACAACAGCGGGCTTCCCTCGAGTCACTGAATATAAATCGAGCAACAAGCAAACAGTTGGATGCCATATTTCTTGCTGTACTGAAGAAAATCGCGATTTGCGCCTGTAATCGAAGGGTCCCCTAGTGTTTTAGTAAAAATCGCGATTTTCTCGTAAATCGAAGTTCGTGGAACGCGCATTTCGATAATCACGATTTACTGCACAGAAAATCTCGTTTAAGGCATTAAAATAACTTGGTTAAACTGGGTCTAAAACTATCATTCCCTTTTTATTTTCAAAAGACACTCCAGTGTTTCGCATAATCTAATCAAAAAGTGAAAGCAAATATTCGATTCTCTTTGAGTCGGCGATGTGGCAACGTCGCCAGACACGGGGAAGTACTACCTCCTGTAGTGAACAGCTGACCGCCTTTTAAACGCCCCCGCGTGCTACTGAACGATACGCGTGCTTCTGTAACGGGGCATAAACCATAAGCAGCAGGCGCACTGTGGCCTCACTTCACCCCATCTGCTCGGTTGAAGAGCTGCGCTAACCTCTTGCCCATTGCGACCGAGGGGGAGAGAAAGGGCCGTTATGGCACCAAGGGTTGTGAGGGCGGGTGCTCCGTGGTAACCCTCAGCCAGACGCATGAAATCGCAGGCGATTGCGAGGGGAGACGCCGTCACAAATCTCGACCGACAGTGGCGTGTGGACGAGGTGATAGAGGTAGAGTTGACGCATCTTAAGTTGGCGGGGCCGATAAGACTGCCACTACTATATATTGTAGCGGAATTCCTCACAGAACAACACATTGGCAACCATTGAAACACAATGGAACTGTGTTTAACACAGATTGGACGGAGAGAAGGGGTAGAATGTGATTGTGGTGAAGGTGACGAAACAGCTGAACATATGATATGGGGTTGTAAGAAATATGGACAAGAAAGGGCGAGATATGAGAGGTACTCGGAAAAGGAAAAGGATACGGAGTGAACATGAGAGGATAATGACAAAAGAAAGATTTGAATGGTTCAAGGGGTATGAGAATGAGATATGAAAGATAAGAGAAGAAGAAACGAGGACAGAACAAAACACGAGACATGACGAAGCACACAAACAAAGGATACACATCGATGACAATGGACTGATGTAAGAGAAAGAATATACTGAATGTGTGAAGAGATAAAATAAGGGATAGAGAAGCCTTGCAATGACAATGTAATAGGCAAGGTGGTCAATAGACCAATGCTCAATAAAAAATGAAAGTTTACTACTAATATTTCTCACAGACTCAGTTCATGATGATTCTGCGAGAAATATTCAGTAAAACAAGAGTCTTCAAATTTGACAGTGAACGCATGGAAGGTGATTACAAAGAAGATTTTTGAGTGAAGCTGTAATGCCCTCACTATCCATTGATATTTGGAATGAGTGACTATCCGGAGCATCTGGTGCTGAGGACTACTCTTCGGCAAGGTGGGAACCTCCATTGTAACATGCCGGTCAGGGTTTTCCTTCTTTACACCCGTAGAACCTATTGGCTACACAACCTTGACAAATTGAAATAATAATAAATTCAGGAAACAGCCAGAATTTACGTATACATTCCGTAACTATCCATGATCGGTGTGATCAAGAAACTAAAGACCTAGAAATCGCGCTAATTTTCTCAACAATCCTCCCAGGATTAAGTATTGGGGGACGAAAACGAATAAAAATCTAAAAAAAAATAAAAGTGATTAAATGACACTTAAGAAAAATACCTTTAAAACCAGATTTTGGTACTTATAGGGAACAACAAGAAAATTAAAATGAGCCATAAAAATATTACCTCTATTATCTTTCTTCGAACATCTCACTGTCTGGATTTAATAAAACATCTCCCATACCACACATAAGTAGGTAGGTTGACCCTATGACCTAACCAATAGAGGCGCCGCGAAACTAGACTGGCGTCTGGGCATCTTTTCAATTGTCGCTGCGGTTATCTCTTGATGACATATTACCAGTCGAAACTCAGGACGAAGAGACTAGACAAAAGTAAACAAAATAAAGCTCAAAGGGAAAATTATGTTTTTTGGTGTTGGTGTGATAGGAAGGTTCAGACGACCGTCTGAGAAGTGTGAGCTCATAGTTCCATAATCTTATGATTACGTAGTGCGAGTGACATTTTTCATTTTTACATTTATTTCATCCCATTTTACATGCAACAATACAACTTAATGATACATCTCAATCCATCAACGACGTATAGACACTTGTTCTTCATATCACCCTGTGTATTTGGCTTTCGCTAAACAAGGTTCTTATCCTATATTATCTTCTCTGCTTCTCATTTCTTTTACCTCTTTAACATTATTGCCCGTCCCGAGCCACGGGGAGGTGTGCGCTTGTCTACTATCATACCCCTTCGTATTTCTGTCAACTTATGTAAATACTCTTTAAAAATCTCATACTTTATCTTTGTTTCTATTATCGTCCATGGTTGTTTTATATTTAATGTATGTCTCATATATTCCCTAATAAATTCCTCTCTCTCAGGACCATATATATGACATTCCCACAATATGTATGCTGGACTTTCATCTCCTTTGCATTAAGATTCATTTACTTCCTTCATCTTAAATATTTTTCGATGTTTTGAAGTCTTCATGGCCTGTGAGATATTACGTGACATTTCTATTTTATTTCAAACCACTTTCAATTTTTACCTGCAAAATGTACATTGGGTACATAACTGCAAGTTTACTTACCCTTTACACTGCTGCTCTATCGTATTTGCCATGCTTCTACTAAGGTTTTTGTACGTTTTTCTCTTGATTCTCCCTTCTTTGACTACTATTTCACCTTTTGTCTTTAATATGTGTCGAAATTTTAGCTTTTGGATAAGTCTATAGGCATAATATCTCCTGGAACATTGAGCGCCTATGTTGACGTTGTTCTACAGCTTCCTATAAATTGGTGTATACTCGAGATGTATAGTAGAGCACCCCGGAAACTCAGTTTTCTACAGTGCCGACGCTTCATCGCAGCGCATGACCTTCAGTAGTACTCTTTGGGTTAGAGGAGAAGCGGGCGTAATTGTCTAAAAATATTGACACACTAATAACTGATATATTATATCTCACTTATGAAATACTTATCCATATGAAAGCTATGTGTATGCAATTAATCTCAGTTTATCGTGTATCCACTGGTAATTGGTCAAAGATGACACCAAAATATCTGTGGTTCGGCTGGAAGTAACTGGCTCTCCCGATCAGATAGAACGTCGATACTGTAACGGTGTTGGGTGCTGAAGGAAGGCGACAGTATTTAATAATTTGGGGGTTTTTCGTCAAGGCAAAATCACTACAAAACAAGTCTCTGGTTCATTTCCTATCACTATTGTTCAATCCTCATTCCCTTACGTTAGTGTATGTACTTCACTATTTTTATCAAGAAGTTATACAAAACGGAAATCTAAAATTTCGGGACATAAAACCTTCAGCATTTGAAGACAAACCAGTATTCTACATGGTTGGAGGAAACCGTGAAGACTGGTTTGAATTACTTTGATACCGAAATATTAATAATAATTAATGATTTTTTGTCAAAAAGCAGTTACATACCGCACATGACCACGTGGAGGACAAACACTGCAGAATCAATCAAGGGACCATCCCGTCAATTCCGATCAAGGACTCTAAGGCAGAGGCGGATTTAACATTCCAGCACACTCCTAACAATAAAAATAGTTCGGTACGTGTTGTAATATTAACATAATACCAACAACTTTGTATTTAATAAAACACAAAAAAGTTCTTTCAGAAGTAAGTTTTATTATCAAACTTTAGAGTATTCCGAAAGTATTGTTTATAAATAGTAAATATTAAATAAAACTAAATCCGAGATTTTTTGTTTCAATTTATTAGTAAGATTAAAAAAAAATGTCTTCCTTCATTTTTCCTGGTTTGAATGCACGCATTACGATTTATTGAAGATCAAATTGCTTCTATGTTAAAGATGTTTATTTTGCTAATCGAAGAAGTTCGGTTCACTATGTTTTGACAAGAGAATATTGCATAACATTTCCTTTAGATAACAATGGGGGTTGAAAATGTTTTTTTACGCAATATATTAAAAAAAGTGCATAACATAAAAACAAATTTTCTTCTAGTATTTGACAATTGTTTGTAAATATTAATATTAAATACGTGATATCTTTGATACTTGTATTTGAACATTTTATTATTACCACGAATTTCGCAATCCAAGGAAATGGGGTATCGTGTATCCCTCTAGTAATTTCTATATATTCATTAAGAATGTATTGTATAAGCCAGAAATAAAAATTTCGACATTTAATCCCTGATTATTCATCTTTGGTGAATGGTAACAACGAGTGGTGATGGCGATAATGATGGTAGCGATGAATCGGGGCAACGTTGGTGATGTTGAAGAATATCGTGTTGGTGATGAACGTGATAAAGGAAGTAGTTGGTATCTGTGGTGGTGCTGATGGTCATATTGTTAATGATAATGGTGCTAAAGATGAAGATGGAGATGATGATCGTAAGAGACGCATCACTCAAAAAAAAAAAATTAAAAAAATGATCGCTTCAGGGCGATGCAGAACGATACATCTTGGGAATGGAAGGGAAAGAAGGGTCACAAAACGCCAACACAAGCGACAGAATCAAAGAGATTAGCACTCGCGTTGGAAGCAATGACGATAAAGGAGGGCTCGCCAAACACTCCACGCGTTTAACCGGGTCGTCAGCAATAACACAAATTACAAGTTATAAGTGACTCGGAAGCGGAAAAGCGTTGTCGCGCGTCTTTATGGACTGAGGCGTCATCACCTTAGGGGAAGAAGCGATCCTCATATTGGACGGTGGAGGACTCGATGTGTCAGAAACATCTATGGGGTGGAAGCGTGAAAAGTAACACGAGAGATAGTCTTCAAGCACCGACATCATGTTGATCGGAGAAGGTGGATAGAAGAAGAAATAGAGGTAAGAAGGAATCCAGAGAACGAGGAAAGGAAGAAAGTAAAGGGATGGAGAATGAAGGTGATCGCAATCGCACTTGGAGGAAGCGTTGTGGTGACCGAAGAGAATTGCTCCCCGCTTCTGCGGAACGAAGGGTCGGTCGTAAGCAACGGGATCAATCTACGTGGAGATGTAGGAAGGTTTAGTACGAGAGGGCAAATGGGATTTGATGTGGAGATTGCAAGGAAATGTGTGCCTTGACACTGACTCCGAGGAAGGTTCGAAACTTCCCAAACCAATAATTCTCGTCGTTTCCATACAGAAGCATGTACTATAATTCACGCACTCCGTAAAATTATATACGTGTCTACATTGATCCGAATTCTTGAGATCTTGTACATGAGTTTGAAACTAAAATAGGGTACAAAAATTTAAAAGGCAGCTAAAATTGTGAAATTTCTTTTGACACCAAGAATAAGAAAGGTTTTCTTCTTCTCGTATTTAGACAGCAGTAGGTATAAAGAGTATACAAAATATTTATAACTCACTTTTCTTCAACAGGTCTCACACTACAAGTACTCCATTCGCTCATTTTAGACGATGTAGTTGTGACTTTTGGAAGCCATAACGCATTAATTATGTTATGGTGAATGAAATTGGGGAGCGGAATCGAGATTCGAACTCGGGACTCCAGCAAAGCGCTGGTGCGCTACAAACTGCGCCACCCCTTTCGCCTCTCGGTCTCGTCTACCATTGACGTTCAGTCTGCCATTGATTACCATTGACCTGGACAGAACCCAGAGGCGAACGAGGTGGGGCAGTTGGTAGCGCACCAGCGATTTGCTGGAGTCCCGAGTTCAAATCTCGGTCCCGTCTCCCAATTTCATTCAACATAACACAATTAATATGTTACCTGACTGTGTGGTTCACCGTAATTTAAGAGATTTTTGTCCATAATGTACTATTTTCTAATATTAAAAAAGCACTCAAACAATTCTCCTTGAAAATGAGACCATGTTAAATTACGTTTCCATGCAACAATACTACTCTCAGCCACTATGTAAATTTCATCAAAATGTTTACCATCGAGAAAATTACCAGAAATCTGCCAACATTTTTACTTCAAGCAATCATTATTCCCATAACGGAATAAAATAAAGTTAATGTTGAAATTAATTTCCGTTTTCTATATTTTGTAGTCTACACTTTCATCACTATGCATCACTTTTAGAAATTCCAGTTCCCCAGATTACATGGACCCTAATTTGTCTCCTTAATAGTAGTGCCCCCTTGGCCTCTTCCCTAACGCAAATCTAAATAGGTCTTCATCGCGTCTCAAATATCCTGACATGGAAATGTGGAGGGATCTTTAATACTCCCAATTTATCCATCGAAATTGAGTTATTTGTAGTCTTCTCAAGGAGGCAATTATGGAGACAAACGAGAGTGAGATTTGGAGCTGAAGGTAAAGAGTAATCGCAGAGGTCACCAGATGCTGCTTCAGATGAAGCTGAAGAGAGAGAAGGTGCTTTCTTTTCTTTAAAGGTGACAATTTGAGAAACGGGAGTGTATTGAGAACGGAGGACACATGTGCTAGAAGACCTAACTCGCAAGACCTTTGAAACGAGCAGCTCCTAACTTCACCCGCATTAGCCACCAAAGGTTTATCGTTGAGAAGAAAACGAACAACCCAGTTCCGATGGATAAAATGGAAGTATTAAAAATATTCATCCCCTTTTCCATGTCGGTGTATTTTAGATGCGATGAAGACCTATTTAAGACTCGCGGTAGGGACGGGGGTTAGGGGGACACTGCAATTGAAGAGACAAATCGGGACCCATATTATCTGGGGGAACCCTAACATCTAGGAGTGATAAAAATATAGAAAAATTACAAAAAATAAAAATAATATTCGTCCATGAAAGGTCGTAAATAGATTACACAATGGACGTTAATAGTACTAGGATTAATAAAAATGTAGACTACAGAAATAAGAAAACGGACATTAATTTCGAGAGATTCTTTATTTAATGCCATTATGGAAATAATGATTGCCTTGAGTATGCGATGAAAACCTGTTTTGACTCGCGGTAGGGACGGTGCCAAGTAGACGAGTATGAATACCAGACCTAGTTAAATTTGTTGGATTTCAAAACGTCAGATCGGCAGAATTATTTACCCTTAATTCAATATCAATTTTAACTCAATTTAAAAAAAATCTGGATCTTAAAATTTCTAAAGTTACGTTTTATTTCTTAATAGTTTCTTTCATTACTGAGAAAAAATACGATGCCTGAAGTATAATCAATTAAAACTGCCGCGTTTCCGAGGTGTTATACAAGTACTAAATGTGCTAATATTTGTGACGGTTCCTTGCCAAGGAGAAAACGATCATAGCACACAAATCAAGCCTTCATGTAAATCTGTACGAGAGTATTCAACGAAATGTAGTATTCGTTGAGTTGCTCTAAAATTGTCCCCATCATCCCCTTTCTCTGTTTTCATGGGAAGAATGACTGACAATACTTCTCTTTCTGTCACGTTGTTCTCTTCTGTATTTATTTAGTTAATATTCTTGCATATCAGCAAGAACGGCGAAAGGATTTAATTTTAAGTTTAATTTTAACATTATATTCGTCTATTTTGTATAAAAAAGAAAATTTAAACGCAAAACGCAATATTCGGTTCTTGAAGATTTTCTTTTCAGAGCGAGAAAAATGTATTCAACGTAGATTTCTAGAATAACACCATTAGTTTCGTCAATCAAAATTGAACGTTTTATAATTTATTTTAGATTGAAAGTCAGGATGTCAGTTTGGATTTCCTCTGTGAAATCGGATAGGAAATGAGAAAAAAACAGATTTTGCTGCGGATATTAACGATGGAAAATCTTATTATCTAATAAATGAACGACAAGTATTCATATCACACTCCTTTTTTATTTCTTTTTGACTATCGCCAAGAATTAATTTCCTTTCACTTTTAACATCCGAGGGAAAAAATTTTTCTTTGAAATGTTGATAAATTTTAACGTCTCAATGTTCGAATTATATTTTTGTGTGGACGAATGTCAATACCATTGCAAGAAAATCCTTTGACTTCAATGTATCACATTTATTGCTGCTTTAGCGAATTGGAGTAATTTATTAGTAAGAAATTCTTAAAACGGAAAGAATTAAAATTTATTTCATAGTTAGATAATAAACTAATTTATTAAAAAAATCTCAATCATTACATAGGATTCAATTTCTCCCATAAAATGATACGAAAAGTGAAAATTTACTAATGTTATATTACGATATAAGAGTTTCTTAACCATGAAACAACAATTGTATGCCTGGTTTGTTGCATGTCTCGTAGAGTTTGGTAAATCGATTAATAATAATAATAATAATAATAAGAACATACAATGGGAAAATTCAAAGATACCACCACTGGAGTCATCCCTCACAGTCTGCATCTGAGCATCAATCGGTTTTAACTCCCAAAAAATCACTTTTCTAACTTTACAAAAAGCAGCCATTCTTAGAATAGTCAGAATATTTTTAAATTGTGGCATTGCTTCAGGTAAGTATGTTTAGTATACCTCGCACCCCATCTGAATCCAGCTACATGTTGTGAGAACAGATACAGAAGATTCATAAAAGAAATAATTTCATCATGACTAAAAATATTTTGACTAAAAATATTTTGGATTAAAATACATAAATTTGGAACCGGTTTTACAACTAGTATTAAAACTCATCTGTAAGACTTAATAATATAATCGAAATAACATATTTTACAATTTCACACCTTTCGCACAACCTTCCACATTAACTAACACGGACAATACAAAATTTAAATTGGTACTTGAATCAGGAAGCCAAAATATATTACGAAGGACGAAGTTATGAAGAAATCAACATCTTTATGAAATAATTGGTGCGTCTATAACTACTTCGAGAACGTATTTTAAATGGATGAAATATCAATGGGTAAAATTTGGTGCGAGTAAGTACTGAAGGTTCTGTGTTGGTGTTAGCTTAGATGTGGGTAAAAACTCATTGAATCTTCCTTTTACAGCTATATGACTATTTATTGTATCACAACACTTTTTATTATTATGTTTATAGAATATTTTCAATAAGTTCTAAACATAGCTAGTTCAGAATAATATTGCGTGATTGTAAATTCAGGTAAAAAAATCAGATGCTGCCGTCGCTTCCTTCATACATTTCCTAACGCGTTGATAGAAGATGGATGAAAAGAAAACAAAGGAAATCTGTATCGACACATATGACAACATGGTCCGTGGTTCGTGTCTCCTCAAACAAGCGGCGGCCAGAGTTCCTTCTTTGTCATAAACAAAGGAATAGCGTCGCAGAGAAGACACGCGAAGCTCGGTTTAGTCAATACGCATCGACGTTGTCTTATGTCATTTGCATAGTCTATGAAGTCAGGATTCGTATCACGTAAAGGCCAGACGACTAGGTTGAAGGCTGTCAACACGCCCTACATTGAACAGGGAGAAGAATCAAAACCTTGTGGGTTCAACTCCGAGTGTTTCCGTATTTAAACCGGTTTGACATATTGCCTTCATGAACTAAACCTTAAATAATTAAAAACCGATATAAGAAAGGTTTATTCATAGTATGTAAAATATTGGAAGGTGGCTGGCTACTTCTCTTAGGCAGTCACCATTCTTCATTCTGAGACGTTTCGACCTCAAGATCCTACCTGACACATCACCTTTCACTCACAATGACATTCTTACCATTGCTGAACGAAATGATTCATAAACTGGATAATTCTTCTTTCAAACTAGGCAATCTAATTTTTTACCGTACAAGTAAAGGACAAAAAATTGGTTTAACTTTTTCAGAAAAATAATACCAAACAATCATTGTCAAGATGTCCTTTTATTGTGTACGGAGATGATTATACTACTATTGTCAACAAGAATGTAAAATGCTTATAAATGGTTGTTTGGTATCATTTTCTCAGAATAATGTTTGGTATATTTTCTCTCTCATTTTTCTCCAAGGGTAAGGTTGTTGGTGTGAGTGAAAGGTGGCGTGTCAGGGACATCTATCGGTCAAGGCCAACTTCGCATATTTTACAGACTATAGTAAAACTTGTATTAAATCGTAACGTGTCACGAAACTCGAGGTGTGATTTCGTTCGTGACGTGAAGATGTATCACGGAAGCGTGGATCGGAAGTGTGATGGGGAAACTGAGCACGAGGGCAGGAAAACGTGGAAAAAATGGAAGAAGTGTAGCGTGTTGCTACTTGACTCGTCTGTTGCGCAGAGTGAAAGGAGTAAAAGCACATTTGCAAAGAGTAGGTTGGGGAATGCTTAAAGCAACGTGGTAAGCTGTGTACTGAATCTTTTCCCAAGTGAATTGATTCGTTACGCCACGTGCAGCTGTGGTTTTCTGTGATTTTCGTAACATAATTGATGTACCAGTTTATCTTCGAAAAAATTAAACTGACATCAAGATTTAGGAGTACTATCGATGCCACGTTTCAAAGATATTCTCACCAAAAGGAATATTAAAACCTCATAATTTTATGTATCGCGAAGCCATTGTTTTATGTTTAGAACATTCTACTACGTGCAATATATTTTGAAGGTAAAATTTTACACATTGATTATTATGATATTCTACCGGTTCTATAAGCTCCATTTAATTATGTAATGAAATATCACCGATTTCACTTTTGTCATATTACAGACAAAAAAGGAAATAGTAGGAGGAAAAAGAAGAAGGAAAAGAAGAAGTAATATAAGTAGAAAATAAAATTTCAGAACTCTACTATGCGTAAATGCAGAAATGTCTGATCAGGTCTTGGTTCTCCTTGGTAACTTCAAAAGGTTGAACATGCAATATTTTGGGACACAGCTTATTTGAGTTGAGACTAACAGTCGAAATTCCGAACTCTTGCAATCTGATTTATTCACCTGTAACGTCATAGCTTTATCTTTCAGAACATTTCGAAAAAATAAAAATTTTGAAGGTTGCTTACCATTACATCATTTTATTAATATTTTTATCTGTACTCAATCTTAGAACAGTTTTGTACTTTACATCGATAGTTCTGTACTCTCTTGAAATATTCTCCTGTTCCCCTGTGAGTCAAAGGTATCAAGAGAAGGAGCATGCAAATGGCATTGATTTCCTCCGCATGCCGAGAGATCTAAATCACATTGACGGCTTCTGTTATCGGATAGCAGGAAGTAGATCACATATTCCTCTCCTTGTCTCGCTGATCGCGAATTACACTCGCTTCAATGTGTGGTAGTACCAAAAACACTCTCTGAGGGCAAAGCAATCTTATACTTTTTAACGTACTTGTTATAGAACTTTTAATACTGATTAAATTCAATTTTTCATGCATGTTGTTTTTAATCCTTTGTATTTATAATAGTTTATTTCTAACTATACACTACCTTGACACGGTTGCGTACATTATTTCTCTAGCCCCATCCTGGTCAGGGTGTTTCTCCAATTTCCCTTGGGAGAAAATGTCATTAATACTACTGTTTTACTAATCTCGAATTTTATCTCGAAATCTGGAAGTTCGCAACTGCTTTTTTTTACAATAAAATTTATGACAAGTTTTTATGTATCTTCACTTGTTACTTCGTATGTGTGGGTCAAATCTTGCAACTGAATTTTAACCAGTTCCCCTCATGTGATTGAACCGAAATTTGGCACACATTTACAAACCCTCTGACAATGCAATATTATGTCTATTTCCAATAAAAACTTCTAAAAAAGGTTTTTTCCTTATAACGATTTTATTCCGATATAACTCGCGGCGAATTATTTCCGAGAAACTTCCCCTGAAATACAATCCGTCTGTCTCATACATGAAAATACAACGCATTACATAATCTACACTTTTCATTTTAACTTCTTATCTTATCATTACGATGGTTTCTCAGATGATGTTTATGCTACTGGAAGGTTTATCTCACGAATGCTATATCATTTATGCTATTTATTTATATTAATACAAGTTTGTGATTAAAAGGTATTTCGAGTATTACAAATGAACAAGCAAGATTAATTATTGTGACACATAGATAAACAAATTCTAACAATAAAATGTATAAAATAAAATAATAAATAAAAAACCATTTTAAAAACAAGCTTTTATTTAAGCGATGTACTAAAACGAATAAGATAAGTTAAGGTTTTTATTAAATTAATGCAAAGTCAAGTGCTAATACGTCCATACATATTTCACATTAGTACTTCCTAATGAAAATGAACGTACTTACTATATTTATCGCTGAAAATGATTTAATATTTTACGTTGAATAATTAGTTTTCAAAAAGCTTCTTGCGCGAATCGTAAATAAAATACATAATTCGGCCAGTACTTACCAACCCGTCAATGAAATTAATTGGCATCCACTTTTTTGAACATTTCGCGCGACAAGCTTTTTGAAAACTAATAATTCATCATAAAATATTAAATAATTTTCAGCGATAAAGATAGTAAGTACCTTTATTTTTATTAAAATCCAGTAATGTGAAATATGTATGGAGGTATTAGCATTTGACATTGCATTACTTTAATGAAAACATTAACTTATCTTTTTCGTTTTAGCTCACATAGTTTAAATGAATATGAAGCAACCCAAAAATATATCACTTAAAGTTATGTTTACATAAATACAAAATTATATCACGAACCCCCGCCCCATGTTAATCCTACTCTTCTTTGTTACCATGTTTCACAAAATACTTCTGAGTTCATCACACAGAAAGTAAGTGGTTCATTCGTTCTCAAATTTCCCGTGCGACCTCCTCCGTCCCACCGCGATTGCCCACTGACCAACCCAAGGCTGCTGCGTATCTCTACAGGCCGTGTATGCACATTTACCAAGTACAACTTTTACATCCTCACTGAAGGTAGCATTAGCGTAAGAAGAATTGAATCACTGAAATATCTGAAATCGATTCAATAAACAAAGTAGCATGTACTTATTGTGATTTCAACTTGGAAAACATACTTCACCGGTCACTTAAGTGAAATAATTACAATTATAATTGATGGTGAAATGTACATTGTGTCTTACGGATAAAACAATTATCAATAAAAGACCAACTTTTAAAACACAAAAGTGACGGAAATTTACTTTGACTTGATGTAAATTTTCCGTAGTATTTTTATATATAAGTAACCGGACATCTGAGAAAGCTATTCCACTTCTACCGAGTTGAAATGCACGAGTCACGAAACCGCCGTGCTCGACCTCCATGTTTGTACGTGCTCTTGTGCACTTCAAACAAAACAAGTCAAGCGAGTTCCTGAATATTGTTTTTACCATACTATTAACTTGCAGAAAGAAATTAAATTATTGTTTTTACATCATTATTATCCATATTGTTGAGTTTTATGACAATAAAAATAAAGAAAACTCCAATTCAAAAGTTCTAATACACATCCTGGCCCGGGTTTTTCCCATCCTGGCCCGGGTTTTCCTCCGGTTTTCCTTCGGGTAGAGGCGGATTTATCATACAGGTTCTCTAGGCTTTGTCTAGGGGCGGGTCTATTGTAACAATAAATCGTGAATTTAGTGTTATTTCAATTTTTAAGCACTATACTCAGAATAATCTATAGTTCGATAATAACTTACATGTAATTTTTTGCTTAAAATTACAAACATATTGACATTCTATTAGTATTATAACTCGCAGCTAACTTTTTATCTTATCTAGGAATTTTTGCTGAATTTTTTGAATCCGCCTCTGCCTTAGGGCCCTTGATCGGAATTGATGGGATGGTCCCTTGCTTGCTTCCGGAGAGTAAATTAGTTTTTTTTCCCTCCACGTGGTCATACGCAGTTTGTACTGTTTTTTGACAATAAATTTATTTATTTATTTATTCACATACCAGCAGTGCATTGAGAACGTATTGCAAAATTTGAAACGATAAAAACAAGTCTCATATAGACGAAGCAATTAGTGAAATATTATTTTCTAACATATCCATTGCATTGTTTATTCGTAATTGTTCGCCAATTTCCAGAGCGAGCGCGTGATTCACGATATACACCATCCGTGAAAAGGTGAAATGATGTTGAAACAATTTCCTACGTGTATCGCTCTTCTGAAGGCACGGGAACCGCGGATGACTTCACACGTATGGGAATTCGACATTCGGAAATACCTTTGTGAGGTACGCCCTAATGAATAGACTATACATATTTCCTCCCCGTCCCTCTCATGTAAATTCCTTTGCATATATTTTGTTCTTAGGCGAGATATCACCTGTCAATCCAATCTTCGAACACGATCTGTAATAAGAGCGTGAGCTACAATGCATTCAATGTTAGAGATTTACAACGTCACTAGTCGCACGAGGTAAGGGGTTCGGATAGGACTAACCTAGGGGAGACAAGAGGTTCGTGTTGGTCCAGCAGCGGTGTCAGGGAGGGAGGGAGTGGGGTGTCAAAACCGATAGACATTACCTCAGTATAATCAACACCTGTATAATCAATCACTCTTGGCGTCAGAGAGTGCCCCAGCTACGCACTAAATCAGCGTTCACTTTAAAAACTATTTTCTAAAAATAGTTGTAGAAATTACAAATAAATATTTAGTCGTATGTGTTTTTTGTTCCATATAATTTTACGTTCAATAAAAGTTAAGGTTGTTTTGAATCAAATATTTGTCATATATACTAATCCGCTCGATACTCACTCTTCGATACTTACATTACTTGATGAATACTTACATTACACTACTTGTCCGGAGAGGGGGCTGTAGGGTGGTTATTTGACCCTGTGGTAATAATAGGGCTATTTACGTCTACCATTATGAGGAAAGTGGTTTCCTGGATAGCATGAGGATACGTTTGGTAACGTATGTTACAGGAATTAACGTTTTACTTGTATACTGCAATATTTATGTATCATCTGACAAAGGTCAAAATCCTAGCAGAAATGTTGTGAGTGAAATATAGTTATTTTTATACAAAACGTCGTCAAAGTTTTGTCAATAATTTAATGATATAATAATGCTAGACTTAAATAGCACTACGAATACACTCCAAATATTTTCCCTTTACATACATCTTATATATTTACCAATATATAACTTATTCTTTATGGGTTCTATTTCCCTTGTATGACATATTCAAATTTGAAAGAGCTATTTACACGAAAATAAAATATTCGGAAATAACAAAAATTAAATTCTACATTCATAATCATAGTGCATTAATGCGTATGAATCAGCACTGGAAATAATTAAATAATAATTATACATATTATATATAAATGTTATTACTATATATAATAAATATGAATAAACATTAATCATAATTAAATGTGTATGAGTAAAAAAACATACGAGTGATATTTTGACAACTTCGTACGAAGAATTTTTAAAAAATGTGAAAGTTCATGTTAAAGGACGTTCTAAATGGGAAATATATCCTATTAATATTGGGACGAATGAATTGGTGAGTTTCGCATTTCATATCCCGTATCGGTCGAAATTGTTCATTTCTGCCGCATCCTTCAAGTTGGAAATTGACTTCTTCCTCCGAATAATGAACGGAACCAGTTCGGGTGAAGAGCACTGTCAACACTCCAAATGACGGAGTTTAATTGTGAAATGGAGAACAGTTTGGAAGTTTCAAATAACGCAAAACATGGCGCTGGATTGATTCATTGTGGTTCTGGGGGAACCACAAACTAAAGATTTTTGTCAGTCTACTAACTGAAACATTGTCAAACATTTAACTTTAACGAAAAAGTAATTGTATAAAGAGATAGAAAAAAAGTGAAATATAAAATTATTGTTGAGAACACACAACTTTGCTCTTTTTAATTCTGGAGGAAGAAAAGTATATATTCAAATATATCAACATAGAAGAAGAATTACTGTTGTTGAAAAAGGAGGAGGAAATAATGATATTTAAAAAAACAGTTGCCTGTTAAGTAAACTAATTCAAAACCGTTTGAGAAGTAGTCTCGTTCAAACCGTTTTAAGTGTCACTGCATCAGTTCCTATAAAGTTGATTTGTTGCCTGGATACGCTAACGACGCTGTATCTTCTACGTCAAATGAAGAACAATATGACAATGTAATTGTTGCCACTGTTTTAATAGTTGATAAATAATTGATGAGGACCCAGATGAAGATGAGGGACCTTTGTAACGCACTCGTATTCTGAGAAAAAAAAGATATTTTTCCAGTACAATTTATATAAATATTTGCTATACATAACCAATAATACAACCCAGTATTGTATTTTATTTTCGAATGTTTTATTTAATGAAATAATAAATACTATGTTTATTCTCTGCGTTGGTTCCACATGTGACNCTTATCTTGTTATCGAGATTGCATAAAAAAATGTTGAATTTTACAGTTTACGTAATAATATGAAACTTAGTATTCACACCTACGCAACAGAGACTGGACGATTCTTTTTTCTTTTTTTCTTTTTTTGAGGGGGGTTGCTCAGATCTTCGAGGGGTCTGGTGGCATGGAAACGTCGGTGCAAAATGAATCAACTTTTTACACAATTTGCGATTATGTAAGAAAATATTATTAATACCAATGCGAATACTGGGTACAAGTTCCAAAAAAATTTCTTTTTTTTTCGAATAAGTAGAAAATTCATTTTATTTTTTCACTCATTTTGTGGTTGCCTTGTACCGGAAAGCGTCCCACCCCCGAATCCAGTACTAAATGAAAGAAATCTCACTGATAGTTCCTCTTTGTTCTCCAATGAACCATTTCGGTGGCGCCGCCGCGAGAATTTCGTCGCTATGCAAATTCACGGTCAGCGCGAGAATGCTAATACAGCGAGAATTCATCCAGGAAGGCAACAGCACCCGCCACGGCTTTATCAGTGAGCGATGGGTCAAGGCACGGCGTATTTCTCCCCCACCCCACCCCTACGACGAGGCGTCACGACACTCATTTCCCACTCTCCTCACCGAAATAGAAATTTAATTTCATGAATTATTCATTAGCGAGTATAAAATAAACAAATAAATGTCCAGGTAAAATAAGAGGCGCTATTACGTTGATTTACGGGCCGCAATTTATTCCGTCATATCAAGGGGTTGGATTTTACTGGCGGGGGGTGTGAAGCGAATTGCACGCGGGTGGTTCATGAGAAGGGAGAATGTTCGCGATAAGAGAGTATGAAGTGTGGGGCTGATCCTGCAGAAGGGATACGAGTTGCTTGCTTTGAACTGCTGGCGTGCAGCGCAATGGTGGGGTGGGAATGCTAATAGTTTTGTTATGGAAACCAGATTAAACCTTGTTGCATTGTGGAGGGTTGTAAACGGTGTGTGGCTCACCTTCGTGGCGTGTCAACATGGAAGAAAACAATTCGTGATGAGACAGGTTGCACTGCGTGATGCATACACGTCTTTTGAGTAAATTTCATTTGCAATTGTTCACCTGTCACGTACACATGGGCGGGTTTCTGCACGTGGAATAGCCTTAAGAAAAGCTACACTTGACTCTGCGACCTTGTGGAAGAACATTTTCATTAGATTTCCGTTCCGTTTCAGCATGCGGACACTTATTAATGTTTCAACAAATTTTTCAACTCCATCATTTAGCTGCTTCGTTGAAAATATTATTAAACTGACGGCCAAAATCCGTCTTTCTGAAATGTTTTTGTATAAAAATAGAATGAATTAGTTATCTAAACTGAGTTCTATTTTCTCAAATGTACAATAGCTGCCATTCTTTATAAGTTAATCATTACTGTTATTTTACACTCACTTAAACAAAATCATATCGGAACATAATACACCCAATCACAATAAAAAGCAACATGTTACCGATTTAGTTATGTCTATCAAGTGATGACCATGGTCACAATCAAGGCCGGGGGGAAGAGAGGGGCACATACCCGTCCCCTGAATTCTCAAATTGAAAAGTAAAACAAAATAAAAAATGACATGAATGCTACTCAAAATTTCCAGGCGTTAACTATGCATCTGATCAATGTAGATTCACATGCGAATCTAACATGCATTTTAGTAATTCGTTAAACTTAATTTAAAATAAAAAATAAATGGTGATTTCATCGCTACTCCAGCAATTAATTAAATAACCGTTTGTGACCCACGTCGGTCGAGAAAGATTTTTGAATTGTACGAGCTCTAAAATCTTTGACATGGATTTGTGACCCGTTTCTCCACATGCTTTGCAGAGATGTTACGATGTATCTACTTTACCCCAAAGTCCAAACCTTCCCCCCTCCCCTTGCTAAAAAGAACCTAGCAACGCCCTTGATATTGACCTTGCTAAATCAGAAGCGAAGTAATTACATGTCAAAAGAAGCTAGCAAAGGAAAGAACATGAGGGTAAATGGCGGAAAAGAAATGAAAACGTGGATGTAAGCTTAACACGGAGAAGAGAAACAGTCTTCATTAGCGATCTCACAAACCTCGGTCGCACTCAAGTCACGTGCCATGGGAGCAGGATCACGTGACCGCGTCGGCGCCGCGCCGATTTACGGTCGCCGCCGGTGCGAATGAAGTAATTAGGGGAAGCCCCCTCGGTATCACCGGCGCGACGCCAGGGCGCCCGCCGAACGCTTCCGGAAGCAGGGGCACTAACCGAAGAGCGCAAGCGGAAACGGGATAGGGAAATAAAAAATATACCCAAGTGTTACATAGGTATTTGTATTAACAGGGTCTAGACCATTATTATGACGTAATACGTGACGTTAGTGTGAATTGAGATAAAACATGTCGTTGTTATGCTAGAGAGGGAAGGGGGGGGGTGGAATTGAGTTGGTTTGTAATGTTAACAGACGTTAGGTTCCAAACAAAAGTTAATGACTTGATAACATTGAGGGTAGTGGCAAGTTAAAGACCTGATTATACTCAGGGTAAAACTGTATATACATTATTGTATTGTAACTATACCGTACATTATAAAAATTAAATTGTTTTCGAAGACGTTAGAGCATGTATTCACAAGGTAGCAAATCAACATTGAAATTCCCCAAATATAAAAAAATAGATAACTTGTTGTATTTCGTAATAATTATTTTTGTAACGTAATAATCGAGAAAATTCATAACAGATAACTCTCCAAAACTTAGCAAATTTCCATTCCATAAAAAGCTGTATATTTGTCTCGTAAAATAATAGCACCGAATATGAAGCTTGACCTTTACGAGTTAGTTATGATAAACCGTTATCTGCGTCTATAAGATCAAGGGTGAAGGAAATGGTTCTCCAGTTTTTGATTGAAGAATGCAATTTACAATTTTCTTGGTAATAACATTAGTTAAATACGATTACTTTCATTACAAATTAACACAGCAACAAATTCCGTGTAATGAAGTAACAATCCAGGTGTAGTTGACATATTCTCAAAGACGTTGTCTGAGTTTTGATAATATTACTATTATTTACAGCAGTAAGCACCATGAGGATAACCTAAGAATAGATTATTTCCAGAAAATTTATTTTGACTACAGACCCCATTTCTTGCTGGTAACTGACTTGCTAATAACTGGTTGGGAATTCGCTGAGTGGCGACTCGCTGTGAGAGAGAGACATATGGCGTAAGTTTTCTTTTTTATCAGAAAGTAAAGAACATTCTTTTTTAACAATACGTGAAGGACGTTCAATTATTCTACTGCTTCCATTACACAAAGATATTATAACAACCTCCGTCTCAGATTTGTTGTGTATGGAAAATGAGTGAAGACAAGAAAGAAGAGAGAATCTGTAGAAAATAAATAGTAAAATAAACTGACCTCATGATGACAAAATTGAACACAATAATACCTTATAATGGAAAATACAAACTATTTTGTTCATGAGGAGAACATTTCACTGATATGACAAATTGCCATATATATATAAAAATGTATTGATGCAAACTTTCACGGCTATCATTGCCAATAGTTAAAACATTTTTCGAGTTGTTAAGCCGCATTACTTGACGTTTCGTCAGTAATTGCAGCCAACATAATGTCAAATATTTTAAATGTGATGACGCAGCTTAACAACCCGAGAAATATTTAATTATACGGAAAATTACATCAAAATGACTGTTGGCTAAAAGAAGTTTTAAGAATTATAAATTTGATATTGCATTAAAACACTATTAAACTGGAGTACGTTCTCATTCTATTCATGCAATCCCTGTATTCGAGGATACTCAATCAGAGAGGTAGCTAATATTCCCTGATCCCCTGAGGCCATCATGTCAATTTCTACAACCACTGCAGAGTATTAAGATAAGCAATAGATTCTTATCTCTAGGATTACATGAGGTCCCAGGAGACAGACCAATCCTATGAGCACCCCCCCCCCCCGTTTCATCCTCAATACCTCAAGCAATCACCCTATCTCTATCCCAACGCCAACCTCCGTCAGTCTCTTCTAATAAAAGAGTTGCACACACTAATACTAATTAAACTAATAATTAATTCTAATTCTAATACTATTTACGTCCATTATATAATCTAATTAAATAAGCAATTAAAACATACGACCTTTTATGGGCGAATAATTTTTATGTTCGTGTTCATTTGTCCTGTTGTTATGTTTATTGTTATAATTTGTTATTACAAGATTACCTGACGACGACTGAAATCCACGTCGAAACTTAGTGAGTTCTTCACAGAAAATATAAATATTATTCATCCATAAAAGGTGGTAAGTTTTTAATTATTTATTTAATACATAATATGTTGCTCATTGTCTTTTACAAATGTTATGTTTAACTTCATGATATTTTTCACATGTTTGGGAAGCTCGTGGAGATTTTTTAATTCCTTGTTAAAAGAAAGTGTGCGCATATTTTATTTTTAGTTAGCGTCCATTTTATATTAAATGTGCTTACCAGTCAAATTATTCAATTCAACGATTGTGTAGAAAAAAATGTATTTTCATATATAAGATTCGATTTCAAGAAATTAAATTAAACTTGCAAGACCAAACAGAATAATAGTACAGTTCTTAAGGTTATGCCTCGACCAGCCAATACAATTAGCATTGTAATCATAAAAAGTTCGATTCCGAGACTTACGGAATATCCATTTCGGGGATATTTCTCACCGAAAAATACTACTTTAAATAATTCTGTTTGACAGTGTACAGTTCTGACAAAACAGATGAGCTAATTTAATCCAAATTATATATTGTATTATATATCTTCTATTTGTCGATACATATGCCTAGGAATTTCTATCATCTTTATCTAAAGGGTAGATAATTAATTCGATGATCAATAAATATACTGAACAATTTCCTCATAATTGCTCCCAATATGTTTAAATTGAGAATACAGAAAGATTATTTAGTATGACTTTGATCAGGGGTGAGTAGTATTTCTTTTGTAAGTAGTGTTGATGAAGTAAAATAATTTATCTCAGTTTCACTACTACATCAAATAACTGGCAGTTTTTTTGAAAAGTTCTTATCAACGCACATGTACTTGTTGCAGTAAGAATCCAGTTTTGGAAAACGGAACCCAATGATACGAGAAGTTTTCACCACTAGTTTTAACAATGTTATAATTTAAAATTTACATCCTGATTGATTATGGTATAGGAAAACATTTATTGATTGTCTATTCAACTTTAAAAAGAATATTCCACATCCAGGGATGGAACTACATTTATTTTCGGGGGAAGGGTAAGTTCGTCCATTGGCGTCCCCCCCCCCCTTGAGAAGTTACAGATGTATCAGTAGAGTATGATGTAAAATAAGTTGAAAATTAAATAATTCCCTCCACATACATGTAAGCATACTCGTATATGCACAAAATAGATCTTGTAGCACATGATTCCTTTGGTAATACTATATCAAGTCAACATACAAAGTAACTTTTAGCGAATTGTCATCAAAATTCTCGATTATAACGAAGTTCAGAACGTTGCCGATCACAAAACTTTATAGTTCTTTTATTGCAACTGACCACTCAAGCGTCCTTCAAGAGTATATAATAACTTTTTTATTTTGGTGGTTGAAGAGAGTGATACATTTTTAAAACAAAAACATTTTTTGGTGTCCTCATCTTTCATAGTTCTCCATAGTTTGGCGTCCCCCACCACCCACGTCAAGGGCACGCCTTCCCCCCTACCCAGCTCTTAGATCCGACCCTGTCCTCATGCATCGATACATTAATTTGAAAACTCACGTATTAAACCCTTTCAGTACAGAAGACTTTTATTCCACTTCTTCTGTATCGACGCATCACAGTTGCGTTTCGTATCGTAGCTTTCCCAAAAGCGAACGAAATCGCTTCCATCGTCCGCCTCCAATGGATAAACGCACCACCACGCCGCTTTCTTTCGCATGATGGTCAGCTCTGGAAACACGTCGAATTCCCCACTCCCACCTTGATTCTCTGTGGATTACTCCCCGTCCCCTTCCCCCACTATCCCCTCGCACTCCCACCGACCCTCGAGTATCGTAAAATCCACGCTAAAGAAATGAATAAACCATAACAAAACGGCCGTTTCTCGACGCTGAGTGAAAAGGTCCCTGCAAATCGAAGTGATTGAAGGGCGGGTGAAATTTTGATGACCTCAAGTGAACCCTCCGTTTACGACGAGTTCGGACCCCGAGGATTTCGGATCTCCAACACATTCCAATTCTCATCCCTTCACCCCCCTGAGGTGGGGGAGGAGGATGGAAGATTTAATCGCTTCTTTTTTTCATTTCCCGTCTGATTTTCGGGTGACGCACGAACCGGATCTGTTGGTAAGGGCTAAAAGGAGAGGAGTTGAGCGGTAGGAAGAGGTGCCGAATTATGCGGCTTCTGTCTGTTGAATATGAATCGAAGAGATGTGTTTCATATGTATGACTTATCAGTCGAAGCCCGCCGCTGCGTTGCCGTTCGGCTTTGCGTAGATGCGCTGCTGACGGATGGGTAAAAACCTACGGGAACAAAAGGAAAGACCTCCAACTGCGTAGAAACAATTTATTTTGTGGGAACATACGGTGTAGTATTGAGAAATTTCTTTGTGTTCCAGTTACTCATTGCTTAAGTGAACAAAATAATTCGACTGTCATCTCCCTCATTCCGGAAATTCCAATGTAAAAACATTGTGCTCACGTCTATTTGGGTTAATATATAAGTGCCTCAGAAAATTTCTATTAAAACTGTACATCATCTACTATTATAACCATAGTAAGTAAAATATTATCCCTTGCGTGAGAATATGTCTCTGGTTCACAATTGTACGATATACGAGGTTGTGCACTGATCAACTCCGCTATTATCTAAGTATGTGACCAAGTAATGTAACACAGTTTCTAAGTACCATGCCTTGACTGTTTCTAGGTTTGCAACTTTATTGTTCAGTTCGATGGATGAATATATACTTTCCGTCCACGTCAAATACTAGAGCAGGGGTCGGCAACCTATGACCCGAGGGTCACCGAGTGACCCGTTTGATAATTTCAAGTGACCCACTTCAGTTCCGAAAATAAAGTATAAAAATAAATTATAAAACATAAACATGAAACAAACATTTTGAGAATTAAAAAAATTGAATATAGATACTAAGAACAACATTTTAGTTCGATTACCATGGATCTTATACACATAAGTGTTTATGTATATAAGATCCACGTCGAAAATCTCTCTGACCCAAACGTCTCTTTAATACTCACATTTTGGTTGATTTTGACCCGCGGCCAAAAAAGGTTGCCGGCCCCTGTACTAGAGTATTGACTTACATGAATATACGAGTATTTGTGTCCCCATCAATGTGTGCTTGATCCACTTGTATTTCCTATGTTCATTTCCATCCATTCGGGGATGTTAATTTCTTAAATTTTGTTATACAATACTTCCGTAATTCGGTTTACGTTTAGTTTAGTCTTGATGATAATGCTCTGATTACGTCTCGTACCGCGTACACATTCACCGAATATCGTGAAAATTTTGCATGGAAGTACTAGAAAGGTATTAACTTGTCCAACAGAATGTAACATTTCTAAAATCTGTACTGTCCAAGTCGACAAACGTTTTAAATCCTTTGATGATATCATCGCTATTTATTAGTTAATTAATAGCTAATATTAATTAATTCACATGATTACAACCAATGAATAAGTATTGAGTCTCAGAGCTAGCGTATCTTTATAACAATTCGCTTGTTCATTCCCTCCAAGAGTAGTTAGACATGTAGGTGAAGTTTCTACCATTCCAGCTTGTGCAAGCAGTGAACAAGCATCAGTGTTCAAAGTATTTTTTTATATATCTATACAAGGTTTTGTGATTCAACGTCACGCTCAATCATATTCACCCGTCTATTTTTGCAAAAAGGTTTTTCATTTTAAATTGTGGAGAGTACACAGGATATATGTAAAGTTACAAGGAACCGTGGTAATAAAAATGGCTGTTCAATCAAATTAGTCCAAATGCAGAATTTCTGAAAACCATTCACGGCAGGACCCAAAAGAATTTCTCATCAATATATAATTATTTCTATGATTACAACACTTTTAAAAATATGAATAAAGATACAATAAAAATAAAATGCGCACCAGGACATAATCAAATACTGGTACGACGAACTCGATATTGCTACTGGTAATCGCATGCAGACCTCCACATATCACAATTGAAACGAGCCTTCGCGATGTCTGTGGTGAGAACTGAAGCTATCAAAGTGTGAAGTACCTCAAATAATTAGCTAGGTAGCACTAGAAGTGGCGACGACTATTGCAATAATAAATCTCGATATAGAGGTATTTTAATAGTTACGATTTATAAATAATATTTTCCGAATAATCTATAGTTTGATAATAATGTATACTTGTGAAATAAATTTATTGTGTTTTATTTAATACAAATTTGTTGGTTTTGTTAATATCACATCAAGTACCGAACTACTTTTATCTTAGGAATGTGCTGAAATGTTAAATCCTCCTCTGCATTATGGACTTTGATAGGATTTGGTGGGATGGTTCCTAACTTTCTTCCGGAGAGTTAATTATGTTACAGTTCTCCACACTAATACGCAAATTGTAACTGCTTTTTTGACAATAAATTAATTATTACTAGTACCCTTCCTGTTCTTGGTACGATGCTAGAATTCTTGCTCTCCCGCGACGGGAGGGTGCCACAGACATCCCAAAAATAAATACGATCTTCTTGTTATTTCTCTGCGAAATGCTAAGTGTTAAACGAGTACATACGATAGTAAGAAGTACAATCACATAGATCATGCTTATAAGTAATTTTTGTAACGTTTATTTAAACCAGCAAAGAATCTAAAACAAGATACGCTGAGGCAATTCTGTGAGGAAGTCTGCAAGGAACACCTGCAGTTCCTGGATCGTATCCCTGGTGAGGGAACTGGGTCACTGTCGGGTGCTAGCCAATCGAGAGAAGGGGCGCTGGGTTTCGACAGAGCATTATCCATTCCGTGTGTCCATTGGGACGAACGGCAACCGCCGAGGCTTGTTACTAGAGCTGTTTCAAGACGACGCAATAATATGTAGAACTCCTATTGCATCTTCAATGGACATCATGAGTTCTGTTGTGCGCTTCCGTTGTCGCTTTAGCTTTTGCAAAATCTTTGTCTCAATCTTTTTATTGGTATTTTGGCCACAAGCTTACAAATTAATTTATACCTTACATTTCATGAGGTAAATATACGGGTGATGTTATTTGTTTCGCCTCATTTATGTCACCAGGAATTACGCATTTGCCTTGTTACTAAAATAATTACCAACCCTATCAACGAGCAATTCTAAAAATTTCCTCCGTTCCGATACTAATAGTATAAGTAAGATATACCAAAATATAATGATAAACAGAAGTCATAAAATTAATTCTAAGAAAACAAAAGGTCTCACGTCACTATCCGCTCAAAATTGGGACTATTTCGTAGGGTTTAATCATACGACAAACTTTCAAAATTAAAACAAAGACATGAGTGACACCCATACAACAAAAACACATGAAAGTAGAAGTAAAAAAACTTTCTCTTGCAATTTCTCACATTCTGAAAGCAGGAATATTGATGAAAACTAAAAGCAAAGGGTTTTTAAGTCATTTTCTGAAGTCAAATTCTTCATCAAATTATTTAGTCATTATTCTTCCGTCTATTGAAGTCATATTCTAAAGATTTTGAATAATTATCATATATTTCATGCGGGATTGGAAAATGGTCTAAACGTACAGAACGGTTAACTTTGGAAGTAGTGACGAAAGCTTCCATTCATAAATAACAAACTGATTACCCAGTGTTGCCCGGAATTTTTTTACTCTTAGACAAAATCCTCGCAGGTCGAAATTTTGCTTCCGATTCAAGATAGAACTGCAGCAGCGCGGTTGCACCATTTCATTAAATCGCTTATAAAATCTAAAACATTTGTCCAAACTTTAAAGATGTTTTCATTTTTGTTAAATGCACAAAACAGAGAACCCATTAAATTTGATGAAAATTGATTTTTTCCTTCTTAAATTCCTCACTTAATTTGAAGTATTTCAATACTTCTATTTTTCATAACGTTTTTTCGATAATTTAAATTAACCTCAGTAGAAAGACATATGGTGTCGCGGACTTTTTTGTAGAACTCTTCGAGGCGAACAATATTACCATTCATAGTTGTGACCAATCCTAGTTGTGAACAGTTTATTGGCGTATGTGAATATGGCCGATTTCCCCCCACCCCCCCGATTTCATCGACATTTATCTTCAACTTCATTTTTATCTTTCTTTTCATACATTAAAAAAAATAAAAGTTGATATATGTTCATTCTGAGCATCTTAACTATCTTGTTGCTAAATTTAATCCTGATCGGTTCAGTGGTTTAGTCGTGATTAAGTAAAAAACGGACATACACGCTTTCGCATTACGCGTTTATATATTAGTACGGATTTCGACGAAGTGATTTCTAACTGGAAAAAAATACGAGTCCTCTACGTTCGAGTTATCCCGTCAGAGTTAGGAGAGAAGAAAGAACGGAAGGTTACTTCGTGTCCATAACGCAATAATACTTGCGAGAAACCCCCATATGTCCATTGAGCCAGTGGGACATCTAAAGACGCCATTGCGTGCTCAGCAACAAACTTTCCCCTTTATCAGATGGGGAACGCTGGGTAGCATCGAGCACGAGAGACCATTACTAAGAAACTTTACGGGAGAGATCCAACCCTTCATAGGGTATTTCTGCCATTGCAAGCGAACGAAGCACAGAGAAGGCGCTGGTTAATTACGATTATAGCCTCGGTGAAAGGTGTGCGAGACGCTCTTGCGCTGGGGCTGGTCGCTCTTCGTGATTCTGCGTTCTAACTTTGGATTTTATGGTTCGTCGTATTCTTTGATCTTAGATTCTACGAACGCTTGTCTCGCGAGGATGAATGGTTTATTTTTGTGTCGTGGTGATTTTGAAAAAAATTGTTTCTTAACAGAGTGAGAATTTTGATTTAAATAAGAATAATGAGACTACTTTTATAGTTTCTCTTCCCGAGATTAAATTTATAATGAATAATTGCTCGAAAATATCCACAGTCACGTATGCTAAACCAAACGTCGGTAATTGTTTGGTTGTAGAAATACATCTTTTACAGTACAGTAGATGGAGGTTCAGAAGTAACCACACGCATTTTAAGGACATAAGTGATCGAAATTTTCTTTGGTTATTTTTTGGAGTCACAAAAATCTTCACTCCTGATGCTATTATTTCAACCTGTGAATTGAATGATATAAACCTCTTTATGAAGACGAAGAAATATTACCCCTCGATTTTCAATAATTTTCAGGTTTTAACACTGTCTTCATTGGAATCGTCCGAGGGGAAAAAGATCTAATCACTCGCTAGTTCCTCTCTTTGAACCGGGTTAAAATACGCGGAAACGTTTGTACGTCATTATCAAAGAGCCTTAAAAAGTTCTGGGAGAAATATCAATGATGGTAAAAAGGGAGAGTAACTTATGAATCATGCTTTTAAAAATTGTATAAACCAAATCCAATGTTGTATGCATGTGTTACAGGTCATGATAACTTCAACCTGTATCGAAAAATGTAGGGTAAAATGAGTTATAGATCATGTTTGTGCGAAACCGAACAATATTACAGAAAAGTCATGAGAGACCGAATCGTATGGGAGAAAAAGCACTACACACAATAAGGGAACAAAATATAAATAGAACATAATGAAAAAAACTGTGGTTAAATACTTATTAAGTCAAGACCTGTCAAGTTAAAATAAGATATATACAGTCAAAATAATGAGACCTGAATATTTAATGAGAAGTCAAAATAAAACGAAGTGGACTTCATCACGTACCGCATTTCAAATGTTTCGAGGTAATTTCAGCATCATACCTTATACCCTTGATTCAATTGTCAGTAATGTAATAAGAAAGGAAACATTGTTAATTTTATTGACTTTTCTATGTAGTCATCATGAAAAAGTATGTCATTATATTCTGCTGTACTATTTTATGAGAATTGTATAATACACTCCTGAGTTTGCGTGTCCAGTTCACGTAGAAATCGTTGTTTTCTCCCCATTTTCTTTTTATTCTATTTGATTGAAAACCACAACAAACTATCACACTGTTCCAAACGGAGACATTACAGGGTTTTTTTTCTGAATATACGGAGTTACGTTTCTACTATAAATAAATAAACATTATTGTCACAAAAGCAGTTGCAAACTTCGTATGTCCACGTGGAGGGTAATGGACTAACATAACTCTCCGGAAACAAGCAAGGGACCATCCCATCAATTCTGATCAAGGGTCCAAGGGCAGAGGCGGATATAATACCTAAAACAATTAACCAATTACGTACTATTATCAATGTATTATTCCAAATTGAATAGTAGATATAATGTGCAGACAAAATTCGAAATTAATAATAACCAAAATATTAAATGACATTCCCGACTATGTAAAAATCCGCCACTGTCCAGAGAAAAATCCGGGCCAGGACGGGGCTACAGAGATAACGTATAGAACTGTAATGAGTTAGAAATAAACTGCTATATATAAAAAGGATAAAAAACAACATGCATGATAAGAGTAATTTAATCAGTATAGAGAGTACTCTAACAATGACGTGACATAGAGTACGAGAAAGTAACATCTTTTACATCATCCGAAATCATATGAAAGAAAATGTTTATTGGTAAATTGAATCTCTCATTAACTCCTTTTATTAAAATCAGAACTACCTCTTTCTCTTCACAGTAACGTGTATTTGTCGTAGCTTTGTAACATCGTCTTGTCAAAGTAAATTTAATTATTTATTCTATTATTGATGATACACCGAAACGTGAGTTATATCCGCTATCCAGTGACGCAACACCTACTGTCACGCCAGCGACCATCAAGCCTATTCTAAACTATTCCAAAGCCTCATATTGATAAATATATTATTCTATTCTTATACTTCATATCCTGTTCTAAACTATTCC